>OX637533.1:41669255-41679255 GCA_951800035.1 Linnaemya tessellans | reverse complement strand
GAATGACCAAATATTTACTGACCCGGTTGATAAAGCTAATATATTGGCTGAAATATTTGCAAGTAACTCTCACTTGCCTGATAGCTCTCAACCACTCCCCGCGCTCGAGAGAGTATCCGTAACTATGCCTACGATATTTTTTCGAGCGCATGCAGTTAAAAGGGTTCTAGCGGATCTCAGCACAAGGAAGTCTTCTGGGCCGGATGGAATCCCTGCACTGGTCCTGAAGCAGTGCTCTTCGACGTTAGCACGTCCATTAGCCAAACTTTTCAGTACACTATACCACTCCGGTAAATTTCCAATGTGCTGGAAGGTTGGTAATGTAACGCCAATCCCCAAAAAGGGAGTGGCTAATAACCCTGAAAATTACCGCCCGATTGCAATATGTTCTGCTATATCGAAGGTGATGGAAACTATGCTTAACTTCCATCTTGTGAAATATTTAGAGTCCAACAGTTGGTTTCCGCAGAGGCCGCTCTACGGGTGACCTATTGGTCCTTCTTTCGGAAAACTGGTGTAGTTCCATACACCGTTTTGGCGAAAGTAAAGTGGTGGCTCTAGATATTTCTAAGGCGTTCGATAGAGTGTGGCATGGAGCACTCCTGTCCAAACTTATTGCATTTGCTGTCGGAGACACCTTCTCTCGGTTTATATCGAGCTTTCTCAAGGATCGCTCTATACGAGTTGTTATAGATGGGATCTCATCCGATGAGTTCAGAGTCAACTCAGGGGTACCGCAGGGCTACATTCTTTCTCCTACACTATTTATAATTTTTCTTAACGATCTACTTTCCCAAACTTCCTGTCCTATTTACTCTTTCGCAGATGATAGCAGCCTTTCGCATTCTTATTCATTTAACTGCAGGCCGTCAACGTCTGAAATCGACACGAGGAGGCAGTTTATGAATGATGTTCTGGATAGTGACCTCGCGAAGATTTCCGAATGGGGCCAGGCGAAGAGGGTCGATTTTAATGCCCGTAAGACCCAGTGTTGTATGCTTACGCATCGACGTACGCATGACCATGCTGCTTCATCTGTTTCTATGGGTGGTGTAAGTATTATGGAGTCAGGTGCTCTTGATGTTCTGGGCATGAAAGTGAAGTGTGATGTCAGATGAACGGAATATGTCTTTCAGGTCGCAAAAGAAGATTTCAAGTGCCTTGGCTTCTTAAGACGGTGCAAGAGATACTTCAGCCCTTCTGATCTTCTGAATATTTACACCACATACATCCGACCGAAGATGGAATACAACTCTCATGTTTGGGCCCTTGCTTCAAAGTATATTTTGAAGTTACTCGACCGCGTACAGGAGAGGGCGATGAAACTCATCGTAGCCAGTAGGGTAGCCAACTCTATTGACTCTCTTGAGCATCGTCGCAATGTTAGGTGCATATCGTTGTTCTACAATGGCAGGTGCTCTGGTGAAATTAGGAAACTTGTTCCTAAACCCCATTCTTTCTTACGCTCAACGCGTTTTTAATCAAGAGCGCATGCGTTTGTGGTCGATATTCCAACGAATCGCACTACGCATTACAGAGAAAATTCGTTTTTTGGCCGAACAGTCCGTATGTGGAACAAACTACCTGCAGATGTCTTCCCCGCCACTTACAATTTGAGGAGGTATTAAAAACCAAAAAAATCTAAAAGACTATTCTGCGGTTGGACAATTAGAACTTTTGGGGTACATAAAACGGATTTTTACTTTCTTTCAGAAATATTATATTTAATATTTCTGAAAGACGTTCAGAGGTATTAGAAATAAGAAAAGAAAAAGATTTAGCTTCCTAGCCGAAAAATTTATACGTTTTCTTAAATATAAAAGTAACCGATAACATCATTTTGATTTTTTAATTAAACCTACTTTCTGTTTAAGCAAGAAAGAAAGAAAGAAGAATTATATATGTGAAGGATATTTAAGATTCGGCACAGCCGAATATAGCACTTTTACTTGTTGTAATTGTTTTCTTGCTGTAAAATTGATGTACTATTAATGTTGGGAGAGTGTCCAGTATTTGCACAGTGGGCCGCTAAAGCTGTTTTTTTAGTCTGTAATTCCTTTCCGTGTCTTATGATTAGACTTGTGTGCGGCTAATCTAGTACGCAGTTTGGATTTAGTAGTTCCGACATATATTTTACTACATTTATTCGACCTATCTCCGTTACATGGAATTTTGTATATCACGTTAGACTTATTCAGATTATCAATTTTTGATTTGTATACGAAAATAACTTATTTAAGGTGTTGTCTGTTTGTAATGCTATATTAATGTTTTGTTTGTCGAATATATCGGAATTAATTATTCTTTCAGAAAAACCGGGGATAAGTGTTGTTGACTTATACGTTTTCGCTGTTTTTTCCATTGGCGCGTTAATATTTTTAGCTGTATTTTTAACATTAGTATTTGCTAAGGTAAACGAGAAGCTATTTTTCTGTCAGATCCTCTTAATCTTATGTATGCTCTTTTTGTGATAAATAGTGTCGCTAATTTTTAGAACCCTCCTTACAAAATTCTGTGCGGTGTTAATTTTGACGGTTAATTAATTGGTTTTCAAATCACCCTAAACATGTTATACATAAAAGTAACCAAACAAGCAATTGACGTTGTTTTTTTTTTTTTTTTTTTTTTTTTTTTGCTAAAAATATTTTATATTTTAGGAAGAACCAAATTGGTACCAAATTTCGAATCCAGGGTTGGACAAGTGCAATATTTTATAGTTCATGAAGGGTGACCAAAATCGTTCAAAATTGTAAATTTTTCTTAAATAATACTACTTTATACCTCATGAAGAGTTGCATAGGTAAAAAAAACAAAATAATATTAAAGTTTCACTTCCAGGGTTGGGAAGTTTAAAGTTTTTTGGTACATGCAATATATTGTAGTACATAAAAGCGTCCAAAATGGTTGCAAATTTTAAGTTTTTCTTAAATAAAACGAATTTATACCTAATGAAGACTAGCATTGGTAAAAAAAATTAAATTGCGCTTCCAGGGCTGGGAAATTGAAATAATTTTTTTATGTATAAAACTAACCAAAAAGGAATTGATGTTGTTGTTTTTGCTAATTAAAACTGTTTTATAGTTCAGGAAGAACAAAACAGGCATTAAAATCTTAAAAATGTCGACTCCAGGGTTGGACAACGAAATATTTTATGGTACATGAAAGTGACCAAAAAGTTTAAAAATTTTAATTTTTTTGTCCGGTAAAACTATCTTACACCTCACTAAGAATTGCATTGGTAAAAAAAATAAAAATTCGCTTCCAGAGTTGCAAAATCGAAATATATTTGGTACATAAAAGTACCCACATAAATTCACAATTTTGATTTTTTTTCAGTGAATTAAACATATTTTATACTTCGCTAAGAATTAAATTGGTATTAAAAATTTTTAAATTAAAAATTCGGTTCCAGGGTTAGAAAATCCAACTTTTTTGGTACATAAAAGTAGCCATATAAGTTCCCAATTTTGGTTTTTTCAGTGAACTAAACTTATTTTTTACTTCGCTAAGAATTAAATTGGTATTAAACATTTTAAAAACTAAAAATTCGGTTCCAGGGTTGGAAAATCTACATTTTCTGATCCATATAAGTAACCATATATTTTGTTATTTTTATGATGATTTATACCTACTTTATATATCAGGAAGAAATAAATTGGTATTAAAAACCAAAAAAATCTAAAAGACTATTCTGCGGTTGGACAATTAGAACTTTTGGGGTACATAAAACGGATTTTTACTTTTTGTTTTTAAATTAAATATATTTAATATTTCTGAAAGACGTTCAGAGGTATTAGAAATAAGAAAAGAAAAAGATTTAGCTTCCTAGCCGAAAAATTTATACGTTTTCTTAAATATAAAAGTAACCGATAACATCATTTTGATATTTTAATTAAACCTACTTTCTGTTTTAGCAAGAAAGAAAGAAGAATTATATACGTGAAGGATATTTAAGATTCGGCACAGCCGAATATAGCACTTTTACTTGTTGTAATTGTTTTCTTGCTGTAAAATTGATGTACTATTAATGTTGGGAGAGTGTCCAGTATTTGCACAGTGGGCCGCTAAAGCTGTTTTTTTAGTCTGTAATTCCTTTCCGTGTCTTATGATCAGACTTGTGTGCGGCTAATCTAGTACGCAGTTTGGATTTAGTAGTTCCGACATATATTTTACTACATTTATTCGACCTATCTCCGTTACATGGAATTTTGTATATCACGTTAGACTTATCCAGATTATCAACTTTTGATTTCGTATACGAAAATAACTTATTTAAGGTGTTGTCTGTTTGTAATGCTATATTAATGTTTTGTTTGTCGAATATATCGGAATTAATTATTCTTTCAGAAAAACCGGGGATATGTGTTGTTGACTTATACGTTTTCGCTGTTTTTTCCATTGGCGCGTTAATATTTTTAGCTGTATTTTTAACATTAGTATTTGCTAAGGTAAACGAGAAGCTATTTTTCTGTCAGATCCTCTTAATCTTATGTATGCTCTTTTTGTGATAAATAGTGTCGCTAATTTTTAGAACCCTCCTTACAAAATTCTGTGCGGTGTTAATTTTGACGGTTAATTAATTGGTTTTCAAATCACCCTAAACATGTTATACATAAAAGTAACCAAACAAGCAATTGACGTTTTTTTTTTTTTTTTTTTTTTTGCTAAAAATATTTTATATTTTAGGAAGAACCAAATTGGTACCAAATTTCGAATCCAGGGTTGGACAAGTGCAATATTTTATAGTTCATGAAGGGTGACCAAAATCGTTCAAAATTGTAAATTTTTCTTAAATAATACTACTTTATACCTCATGAAGAGTTGCATAGGTAAAAAAAAACAAAATAATATTAAAGTTTCACTTCCAGGGTTGGGAAGTTTAAAGTTTTTTTGGTACATGCAATATATTGTAGTACATAAAAGCGTCCAAAATGGTTGCAAATTTTAAGTTTTTCTTAAATAAAACGACTTTATACCTAAAGAAGACTAGGATTGGTAAAAAAAAAATTTAAATTTCGCTTCCAGGGCTGGGAAATTTAAATATTTTTTTATACATAAATGTAACCAAAAAGCCAACTTACGTCGGTTTTTTTTACTAATTAAAACTATTTTTTAGTTCAGAAAAAACAAACTTGGTATCAAAAATTAAAAAAAAATAAAAATTTAGATTCCAGAGGTGGATAACGGCAATATTTCGTGGTACATGAAAGTGACCAAAATGGTTACAAATATTAAGTTTTTCTTAAATAAAACTATTTCATGCCTCATTAAGTTTCATTGGTAAAAAAAATTAAAATTGCGTTTCCAGGGTTCGGAAATTGAAATATTTATTCTCCATAAAAGTAACCAAAATGGCAATTGATGTTGATTTTTTTTTTTTTTTTTTTGCTAATTAAATCTGTTTTATATTTCAGGAAGAAGAAAATTGGTATTAAAATCTTAAAAAATCAAAATTTCGACTCCAGGCTTAGACAAATATAATATTTTATGGTACATGAAAATGACCAAAAAGTTTAAAAATTTTAATTTTTTTGTCAAGTAAAACTATGTTACACCTCTCTAAGAATTGCATTGGTAAAAAATAAAAATTCGCTTCCAGAGTTGGAAAATCGAAATATATTTGGTACATAAAAGTACCCACATACATTCCAAATTTTGTGTTTTTAGTGAATTAAACCTATTTTATATTTCAGAAAAATTTAATTAGTATCAACAAATTAAAAATTCGGTTCCAGGGTTGGAAAATCGAAATTTTTGGTACATACATTCCGTTAACATAACTGATCTTTAAAAGCACTAATGAACATACACTACATATATCAGTTTTTATTTTAAAAAAGATCGCTGATTTTACATTTGAACATCAAAAAACAAAAAACACGTTTAAAAAATTGTAAAATTGCCTTTTATTGAGTTGTTGGAAGATCGTTTAAGCGATTTGTTGGTCCGTTATGATAACATTATTATCATGGGTGATTTTAATTTAAATTTATTTGTTATTGAGAACACAAATATTGTTCTCTCAACATGTAGGCGTTTGGGTTTGTCATACCACCACAACAACATGCCGACTCACTACGTTGGCTTAAATCCGGTTACTTCTTTATTAGACTACTTTTTTTAAGTCCATCACTTTCAATTACATTTTCTGGTCAGATGCAGTGCCCAGCTCTATCCCACCACTCATTTATTTTCTTGAGTGTTAATACACAATTAATACCGCATGATGTCATCTTGAATTCAAAGATTATAGCAATTTTGATTCTTCTGCTTTGGAACGTCATATACATAATTAAGATTTTTCTGATATATATGATAACAAAGATGTGAACCGTCAACACTCTTGTTTAATGACCTGTATGAATCAGTTACACAATTTGATACCTACAAAACGATTTAAGATTTCAACTAATGAAGAAGATTGGTTTAAAACACCTTTGATCAAGTATCACCTTTCTTTACGGGATTTGACCTTGAGGCAATATGTTAGAGAACCTTCCCTTTTCAATTGGAGAAGTTATTGTAAGGCTCGTAATAAATCAAAATCGACTATTAGGAGAGTTAAACGCAGAGCCCATATAGCACGATTCAATAACTTGGATACTAGGGGCATGTGGGGAATTCTCCGATCGAATGGTTGCATTCGTGACAATATGCCTGTGGAGAGTTTGGATCCAGATCTTTTAAATGTACAATTTTCTAGTTATAGGTCTATAGATTCTTTCAATCCTCTTGATAATCTTAATTTTCCTATTAATAATAATTATTTTTCATTTCATAGCATTGATCATTAAGGTCTATGTGTTGCTCTTTCAAAAATTAAATCCAATGCCTCTGGGTGTGATAACTTTCCCCTTAAATTCATTAAACTTATTTTCCCTTTTATCCAACAACAACTTTTGTTCTTTATTAATTCCATCATCGCTATTCCCAGTTTTCTTCTGACTGGAAAATTGCAAAAGTGATTCCCATAAAGAAAACAGTTCCAATGAAGAGTTTAGACCAATTTCGTTGGTGCCAGTATTATCGAAAATTTTTGAGCATATTATTAAGGATCAATTGATGGTATTTTTGAATGACAACCTGTTGTTACATCCGTTCCAGTCAGGATTTCGTGATAGACATAGCACAACATAGCTTTTAATTGGCTTTACCGATTCTATTAGATGTTTAGTTGATAAGGGTGACTTCAGTGTGCTAATATCTCTTGATTTATCCAAGGCTTTTGATAGTATCAGTCACGCATTTTTGATTCGTAAACTACGTACTTATTTTAGTTTTTCTTTATCTGCCCTGCAAGTTAATTTTTTCTTATTTATCCGGTCGATCTCAATATGTCTGTTGTGGAAACCGTGATTCGAGATGTTGAAATGTTTACCTGTGACTAGTGGGTTACCGCAAGGGTCTGTCATTGGTTCGTGATTTTTTTTAATATTTGAGATGGTTTTGAATGTGAAGCCTTTGTATTTGCAGATGATATACAGCACTTATTTTCGGGTCACTTCCAGTTAATTGATGTCTTTTAGTATGACTTGAATACTCTTTTATCTCATACTTCGCAATGGATGAGAGATATCAATCTTCAAATAAACTCAGCTAAAACGAAAGCTATGCTTTTTAAACCCCAAACGTCTGTTGTCAATATATTAGTAAGAATTGATGAACAAGTCATTGAATTTGTCGAGCGTATGAAATGTCTTGGAGTCGTCTTAGACAATGACCTTGAATTCGACCAACATATTAACTCACTTCCAAAATTAATTATACCTTAAACACATTATATTCCTTAAATATATATTTACCCCTTTCTATTAGAAAACGCATCGCTTATTCATTGCTAATGTCCAATTTATTATATTGTATTGAAATTTATGCCGGATGCAGTCATTATAATTTAGATAGGTGAAAATTACTCTTTAACAGAATAATACGTTTTATATACCAGTTAAAACTGCGTGATCATGTTTCCGAACATGTTTTAGATTTTCTTGGGTGCAATTTTAGGAGTTTTGTTAACATAAGAAGTTCTTTTACAAAGTTATTTTTCACGATTGTCCAGAGTACGTTCGGAGATTTTTCATATTTTTGCAGACCGACAGGAACCCGCAACTTTTATATCCTATAAGATATCACGTAATTAATGAAAGATTTTTTAATATGCGAGTCGCTAAATGTTGGAATCTTTTGCCACAAACTCTTAGAGATTTTACATTTACCCCACCTACATTTAATATAAAACTTATGGAACACGCATCCATCAACAATATTCAGGTACTATTTTTTTGTAGGTAATTCGATAACCGATACATTTCATTTAAATATTTTGCGCATTACATGTCATCATACTATTACGTTTTTAGACCTTTACGTAAAAACGCTTTTTACTTATCCTTCAAGGATTCGTTTAATTGCATCAAATTAAAAACACAGACAATTAATTTTAGATATATAATGCGGCAACACTTTATTTACTACTTTATCAGCACGAGTATTTGTACTATTAAACACTTAGCGATTTTAACATGTCTAGATTTAATATCACACTCATCCCGCTGATCTTTTGCAGCGACTTTATATAGCAAAGTGACGTCGTCTGGTAACTTCGTGAAGCATCTGGTCATGGTTGTTGTTGGATGTGCTTAACATGTAGATATATACGTGTGTTTGTTTATATGACAATGCTGTCTTGTGTGTTTTGTTTATTGTAACTATGTGTTCTTGTGCCATGTGGGTATGTTGCTGTGTACATTGGTGTACATGTTTAGCTTTTATTAGCAGCGAATACTTGCGTACAAGATCATTAAGAATAACATCATCATTGATGTTGCTGGATTTTTCGTTGTTCTTATTTACACTTATTATTGCTCAGCCTCAAATGATCTTGTATATTCTCGACGATGTATCCGGAATATTCCATTTCCGTTAATTCAAATATTATCTGCATTGTGTTGACCAGGGTTGTAACATTTTGACAACTTGAGATGAGTTGGCAGTGCTGCCAAATACATATAGCCACATTGTCGTTATATTTTGAATCTATTTCCAAACTTGGTAACACTGCCGCCCACTTAAGCCTGTTCGACCCGAATAGGCATACAATCACCTCTTCCATAGCGCGCACATCGTTCGAGGTGTACTATTTTTATTTTCGACCTCGGACTATAGCATTTCTGTTTCCGGTACACGACGTCATTCACTCTCTTAATCACTTTATACGGGCCATCCCAGTGAGTCTGTAATTTTGGGGACAATCTTTTCTTCCGTTGTGGTTTATAAAGTAGAGCCAATTGTCTAGCCTTCATGTTGTCACTGACCATCTTGATTCTGTTATGCATCTTACTCCGATTGTTGCTGCGATTACGATAATTATTGCCATAATAACCACGATTGTTGTAACTGCCACCACTGTAATTGCTTATATTACGATTATTGTAGTAGTTGCCGCGTCCTCTGTAAACTCCGCGCCTTGTAGATGACACATCAAATGTTTCACCATTCAATATCCGTTCCTGGCGCCAATCATAATTCTTATTCTTTGTATGAGCAGCATCGGACTATTGACAACCATCGTAATGGTTAGACTTATTTTGATGATTCTTATGATGTTGCTGCTGTTGTTCTAGGTTCACCCGTTTGCTGTTTCTTGGTGGCGAAACAGATCTACCTCTTTTTCTCGGTACTTTGCAGTTGCGCTGAAAATTACCGATTTTTTCGCTGTTAAAGCATTTAAGCTTTTCTTTGCTAGCACTTTCCGCCAACAGTTGTCGCATTGCCTCCTTAAAACTAGCAACTAGGCTGTTATCCTCCTCGGGCAAAACCTTTACATTCCGCACCTTACATATGTATGTGGCTTGAAAACTATCCTAGCAGTCTCTTGAGCCAGCGCAAACGAAACAGTCTCAGCGAAAGTGGATTTCTGCGTAGCGCACACGGCCAGCATCCCATCCATTTCTGCTAGCAACCGTCTCGAACTGGAATCTAAAGATGCCCAATGGTACGC
>OX637533.1:41649255-41664255 GCA_951800035.1 Linnaemya tessellans | reverse complement strand
TAGAAGCGCAAGGTAAAGGCGATGTAATAATTAAAACAGAAGATGGTGAAATAACTTTACGAGATACCCTCTATGTTCCCGGCATTGTTGGAAATTTTATATCGGTCGGAAAGGCTACTGAAAATGGTTTGATAGTTTGATAGGTGATACCGCTGAAATAAAGGAAAAAAGTGGCAAAAGTATTTTGACTGCAAGGAAACAGGGGAGTTTATTTCTTTTCACTGAAAGGTCTAAAAAGAATTTTTACTTGCAGAATAACGAAGCTATACGTTGGCACAATCGTTATGGTCATCTCAATTTTAGATCTTTGAATGATTTGGTGAAGAAAAATGCAGTTAGCGGCATGAGTCTAAAATGTATTCCAGATGGTATCTGTTGTACAACGTGTATGAAATCGAAAATAGTTCCACAACCATTTCCGAAGCATTGTAAGTTAACATCGAGTGAAGTGCTAGATTTGGTTCACACCGACGTATGTGGTCCAATGAATATTCCATCAGTTGGAGGAGCACGTTATTTTATTACATTCATTGACGACTACTCAAGGTACACGTTGGTCTATTTTATGAAGAACAAAAGTGAAGCTTTTGACAAATTTAAAATTTATAAATCTTTGGTTGAGAACCAACATGGGAGAAAAATAAAAGCAATTAGAAGTGACAATGGCCGTGAATACGTGAATAACCAATTCAGCAAGTTTTTAGAGGAAAATGGTATCCAACGACAATTAACTGTTCCCTACACCCCCCAGCAGAATGGTACGGCAGAACGTGCTAATAGAACTTTGGTTGAAATGGCACGTAGTATGATTGTTCATGCTTGCACCAGTGAGTCATTGTGGGCGGAAGCAGTAAATACTGCTGTGTACATAAGAAACCGTTCCATAACTGCGATTTTGAAAGACAAAACACCTTTTGAGACTTGGTACAACAAGAAACCAGATGTTAGTCATTTGCGCATATTTGGGTGTATTGCAATTGGTTTAGACAAGACGCAATCACGAAAGTTTTCTGCAAAAGGTAAGGAGTATATACTGGTTGGATATTCTTCAACAGCAAAGGCATACCGATTGTATGATGCGGAAAGAAAATGCATTGTAGAAAAAAGGGATGTGATGTTTTGCGAGAATCTTCTTAAAGATGTTTTACCTGCGACAACAAAAATTTATGCAAATACGTTTGACTTTATTCCCGTTCAAAACGATTCGACAACAAAAGATGGCGGTAATGGTGATAAAATATCAGCAGAGTTAGAAAGTGACGAGGAGTATGCGTCGAGTTCGGAGTCTGAATTTTTTGGTTTTGATTATCAGGGCGGCGGTGAAAAAACTGCAGAACAAGTATCAAAGCAGGAAGGTGCTAGAGGTCGTGGTAGACCAAGAATAGTTCGCGATGGTAGTGTGGGTCGTCCAAAGAAGTACAACAGACTAAATTTTGCTGGTGAAATTAGTGACATCATGATACCACAGTCATATGAGCAGGCAGTTGGCAGTAATAATGCAGCAAAATGGGTAGACTCAATGCACGCAGAGTACAAGTCACTGAAAGAAAATAATACGTGGTCGTTAGTTGACCTACCCCCTTGTAAGAAAGCAATTGGTTGCAGATGGGTTTACAACATCAAGAGAAATGAGCGTGGTGATATTGAAAAGTTTAAGGCCCGCCTAGTCGCCAAAGGCTGCAGCCAGGAATTTGGCATAAACTATCGGGAAACATTTTCACCCGTAGTGAGATACTCAACAATCAGAATGATGTTTGCATTAGCAGCAGAGAAACAACTTCATTTGCATCGCATTGATATATCAACAGCATATCTAAACAGCGAGTTAGATGAGGAAGTGTTCATGAAGCAACCGAAGGGATTTACAGAAGGTAATCCAGATCAAGTACTACGCTTAAAGAAAACAATTTATGGCCTGAAACAGTCAGGTCGTGCATGGAACGCCACTTTAGACAAAGCCCTCAAAGATATAGGTCTGAATCCTTGTCCTAGTGAACCCTGCTTATACAATATGCAAAAGGGCAATGAATTCGTTTTAGTTGCGGTATATGTTGATGACCTATTGATATCTTGCTCAAGTTTGAAAGACTTAAATTTCATCAAAGAATCTATTTCGAAAAAATTTAAACTAATTGATAATGGTAAGGTGAAACACTTTCTCGGCATGGAAATTGACCGTGATGGTGATGTTGGAGAAATTAGCGTTGGACACAGCCAATATATTAGAAATCTTCTGCAGCACTACAAGATGGAATCATGTAGACCAGCATCTACGCCACTTGATCCGGGTTTTCAAATAGCGTGCCATAATGAAAACTGTGACCGGGTTGATGCAAATGACTACCAATCAATTATTGGAGTGCTGATGTATTTGGCAATAAGTACAAGACCTGACATTCTACACTCCGTATGTAAACTTGCACAAAAGAATCAGGATCCACATGCTGAAAATCAAAAAGTCGTTAAACATATGCTGCGTTATCTGTCTACAACAAAAGATTTGAAGCTGAGATATAGGAAAACTGGAAAACTTCCTGTAGGTTTTGTTGACGCAGATTGGGCGAGTTGTGCAGAGGACAGAAAGTCGTATACGGGTTACTCGTTTTTCTTGGCTGGCTGGTATTCAGCTGGGAAAGTAAGAAGCAATCAAATATCGCACTTAGCAGTACAGAAGCTGAGTTTGTGGCTCTTTCAACAGCGGCTAAAGAAGCCGTATACCTAAAGCGACTCTTAACAGAAATCAATTGCTATCCAGAAGGTGAACCGATGAGAATTTATGGCGACAACCTTGGAGCTCAACACCTTGCGAAAAATCCGGTGCTGCATGGTAGGAGTAAGCACATAGATGTTAAATGTCAACATGTGCGAGAAGTTGTTCGAGCCAATGAAATCGAAGTTCAATACGTCCCAACCGATAGCATGACTGCTGATATACTTACGAAGAATTTATCTAAACAGAAACATGTGAAATTTGTAGAACGTTTAGGACTAAAATAGGATTATTTTATCGCTGTTTTTGATGTTGAAAGATATGCAGATTTGAGAGGAGGTGTTGGATTATTTCCCTAAAGTACAACTCTACATATGTTTCACATTATCATACTTTATTGTTTCTTGTTGAAACTTGTTATACACACACATTTTATACTTGTAACGGCTACTACTTTTATTTCTTGCTTTGTCTTTTTCTTCTTGAATAAACGTTTGCTTAAACACATTTTATATAGCTTTTATTAAATTATTTTAACAAAATATTGCAAAACCTCAAAACGAAATTTTTCTCTCTGTCAATATGCAACAACGATTCACAATGAGATTTTGAGCGGGGCATATAGACATTGCTTAACCACCAACAAACAAAATTTCATTTAAAATACATATATACATATATATATATATATATATATATATATATATATATATGTATGTATATATATTTATATATATATATATATATATATATATATATATATAAATATATATATATATATATATATATATATATATATATATATATACATATATATATATATATAGTATATATATATATATGTATATAAATATATATATATATATATATATGTATATATATATATATATATATATGTATATATATATATATATATATATATATATATATATATGTATATATATATATATATATATATATATATATATATTTAAAATCGTTTATTCGACATATTAGGTCTGTTCCAAGTAATTTCGGGCAAGTTTGAGCTAATGAGAGTAAAAAGAAAATTACTCTCTCAAAGTGCAAAATCTACCCAAATTTGCTGGAACGCAAAAAACCATAATTACATCTTTTGAAAAACTAGTCCTGCTTACTTTTTAAATTAATTTTTATTTTAGTGGTTTTATACACTGAATAAGGCTCAACATCATGAAATGAAAGATTAGCATCATTGTAAATGTAACATGTCGTCTTCATCAGACCCACTTGATGTGTCCATAAGTTGTTCACTAATCTGAAAAAGCATTTGAGTATACTAAACAAAGGGGCAAATATGCGCAAATGTACTAACAACTTCAAGTTTTTTTGAAAAATCTTCCATTTTACTTTTAACCAATTTTCAATTAACAACTTCTTTCCTTTATTTGTAAATTTTATTTTTACTTTTTTATTTTCAAATGTAAACAAAAAACAGCTGATAATATAATTCTTGCCCAAACTTACATACCCAAAGAAATAGTTCGGGCAACTTTGTACAGGAAATGAAAAAAGTTACTCTCTCATTTTCTCTCAAAATTGCACAAAAATTGTTATCTGGAACGCATTTGGGTAACTTTGGGCGAGTTCGGGCTGTTTCGGGCTGCATCTGGAACACAGCTATTGTCTCAAACAAAATAGATTTATATCGAATAAAATTTGTTTGTTGTGTTTTCTTGAATTTCAAATCCTATGGTTTTGCTTGTGTAATTCTCAATTCATTTTTGGGAGTTTATGTATAAGCTAAGAGGTTTTGTTATTTTGGAATTAGGTTAAAGTCTACTGATGATTTGGTGTAACAACCAATGAAATGCAGGCATATAGACATACTTGACCACATAACAAACAAAAAGCACTAATTTATATATATATATATATATATATATATATATATATATATACAGATATATATATATATATACAGATATATATATATATATATATATATATATATATATATATATATATATATATATACAGATATATATATATATATATATATATATATATATACATATATATATATATATATATATACATATATATATATATATACATATATATATATATATATATATATATACATATATATATATATATACATATATATATATATATATATATATATACATATATATATATATATATATATATATATATATAAATGAAATTTATTTGTTGGTGGTTAAGCAATGTTTATATGCATTTCATTGGTGCTTTACCAAATCGTCAGTAGACTTCAACCACAGTTTTGAAAAGTTAAAAACCTCTTATCTTATGCATTTACTTCCGAAAACCATCTGAGAATTCACAACTTGTAAATTACAAATTATTTTCAAAAATAACAACAGAACAAGAATAGTAGGCCTTGAAACTCATACAAAACTAAACCAACAAATAAAGTATATTTGATATGAATCTATTTTATTTTTCTACACCTTTATACAATCAGAAATCCATTGGATAACAAGAAAAGTATTTATAAGTCAAAATGAAAAATAAAATCTAAATCTAACTGTTATGAAAAATTCTTTTTATTTGACACATTGTTGTCACAGTACTATTATATATAAATGAAATTTATTTGTTGGTGGTTAAGCAATGTCTATATGCATTTCATTGGTGCTTTACCAAATCGTCAGTAGACTTTCACTTTAGTTTTGAAAAGTTAAAAACCTCCTCCGAAAACCATCTGACAATTCACAACTTATATATTACAAATTGTTTTCAAAAATAACAACAGAACAAGAATAGTAGGCTTTGAAACTCATACAAAACTAAACCAACAAATAAAGTATATTTGATATGAATCTATTTTATTTTTCTACACCTTTATACATACTTTTCTTGTTATCCAATGGATTTCTGATTGTATAAAGGTGTAGAAAAATAAAATAGATTCATATCAAATATACTTTATTTGTTGGTTTAGTTTTGTATGAGTTTCAAGGCCTACTATTCTTGTTCGTTTGTTATTTTTGAAAATAGTTTGTAATTTACAAGTTGTGAATTCTCAGATGGGTTTTGGAAGTATATGCATAAGATAAGAGGTTTTTAACTTTTCAAAACTGTGGTTAAAGTCTACTGACGATTTGGTAAAGCACCAATGAAATGCATATAGACATTGCTTAACCACCAACAAATAAATTTCATTTATATATAATAGTATTGTGACAACAATGTGTCAAATAAAAAGAATTTTTCATATATATATATATATATATATATATATATATATATGTATATATATATATATATATATATATATATATATATATATATATGTATATATATACACATATATATATATATATATATATATATATATATATATATATATATATGTATATATATATATATATATATATATATATATATGTATGTATGTATATATATATATATATATATATATATATATGTATATATATATATATATATATATATATATATATGTATATATATACATATATATATATATATATATATATATATATATATATATATATATACATATATATATGTATTACAGATTTTATTTAAAAATTTCCAAGGAAAGAAAGTTATTTTTAATAAAAGCAAGTGGCACTACCTTGTATTTATATACCTTGGGTTGTATGATAATTTATATTTTTAGTTTATGACATGAATGTCAAATGAATTACGAAAATTCGAAAAGAAAAACAGTTGCAATATAATGGGAACTCTACGCAAAACCTATTCCATACTTCAGGAAAAACTAAATTGGTATTAAAAACAAACAAAACAAATAAAATAATCGATTGCAGTGTTGGAAAATTTAAACTTTTTTTGGTACATAAGAATAACCAAATAGGTTACTAATTTTGTTTTTTTTTTTGTGAATTAAACCTATTTTGTATTTCAGAAAGAATAATTTTGAAAATAAAAACCAAAAAAATCAGAAATTCGATGGCAGGGTTGGGCAATCGAATTTTTTTTTTTTTTTTGGTAAGTATAAGTAACCATGAAGTTCCGAATTTAGTTTTTTTAGTGAATTAAACTTATTTTGGTATTAAAAATAAAAAAAAATAAAATATTCGATTTCGGGGTTGGACAATAGAAATTTGTTGGCATATAAAGGGTGTTTTTTATGAAGGATCTTTTTATACAAATCACTCTGTTGTCTGACAGCTGTTTTGACAGTTTAAAGTGACGTATCTACTCAGTATTGTTTGACAAATCATCATGAACAGGTTAACTCCAGAACAATGCTTCCAAATCGTGGAAATTTATTTTCAAAAACAGTGTTCAATTAAAAATGTTTATCCGCTTATTTACCTCAAAACTCTCTTCAGTGATGAGGCGCATTTTTGGTTGAATGGATATGTCAACAAGCAAAATTGCCGTATTTGGAGCAAAAATAATCCACACGCCGTTCAAGAATTACCAATACATCCCGATAAATGTACTGTTTGGTGCGGTCTATGGGCTGGTGGAATCATCGGTTCTTATTTCCTTAAAAATGAGGAAGGGCGACGCGTTACCGTGAATGGAAATCGATACAGAATCATGATCAATGAATTTTTGGTGCCAAAACTTCAAGATATGGATGTAAACGAAATGTGGTTTCAACAGGATGGTGCCACTTGTCATAGTGCGGGCGAAACAATGGACTTATTGAAAGAACATTTCAACGACAACATTATTTCGAGAAATGGACCGGTGAATTGGCCTCCGCGTTCGTGTGATTTGACGCCACTCCATTATTTTTTGTGGGGATACCTGAAATCATTGGTTTACGTGGATAACCAACGCTTTGGAAACCAGTATTCAACGTGTCATTGCTGAAATACGCCCTCAAATGCTTGAAAAGGTGGTCGAAAATTGGACCTCCAGAATGACCTTTGTGCAAAATAGTCGTGGTGGCCACATGCCCGAAATTATATTTAAATGTTAAATGACAAGAAATTATCTACCAAATAAAAAACTTTTTTTTGGATATTTCATAATTTGGCATGTTTTATTTAAATTTCAAATCAGCAAGCTCTTATAAAAACACCCTTTAAAAGTAACCAAATAGGTTACTAACTACTTTATATATCAGGAAGAATAAAATTGGTATTAAAAATTGGATAAAATCAAAAAGACAATTACAGGGTTGGACAATTGGAACTTTTTTTGGTACATAAAAGTAACCACATAGGTTACTTATTTTTTGTTTTTTGTGCATTATAACTATTTTATACTTTAGGAAGAATAAAATTGGTATTAATAATTCAAAAAAATCAAATAGACGACTCCACGGTTAGACAATCGATACTTTTTTTTGATACATCATAAAAGCAGCCAAACAGCTTACTAATTTTTGTTTTGTTGTGAATCAAAACATTTTTATTCTTCAGGCAGAATGAAACTGGTGTAAAAAGTAAAAAAATCTAACGCCCATGTTCTGAAAAACGCATATCGCTTAAAATTGGCGTTTTCGATTTGAAAACGCCATGCAGGTGTTCTGAAAAACGCATATCGCTTAAAGTTCGTCTTTTCGATTTGAAAACGCCAAACAGGTGTTCTGAGAAAAGAAAACGCTAGAAATTTGGCGTTTTCAAACCGCTAGTGTACACTGAACCGATCTGGTCCATTTTATTTAAACTGCACTTTAAAGAGAAAATAAAATAATGCACAATGTAATTTTAATATGTTTTCTTCTTTTTTAAGAAAAAACTTATAACTTTTTTCACGGTTTTAATTAAAAATACGCAATTTAAAAATTTACTTTGAATTTGTCAATTGTCCGTCGCAATTGTTTACATGTGAACTGGCGATTTATGTAAACAGCTGATCAAATTGATTTTAAAAAAAAATTAATGTTAGTGGTGTTGATTTTTAAATAAGTTATTTGATTATTTCTTTCTTAACTTTTGATATTAATATTTGGAATTTATTAAATCAACATATTTATATTAAAACGTAAAAATAAACCCTAAATAAAACTTCAGAAATAATTTAAATTCTGTATGGTACCGTCAAACATTTACAAGAGCTAAAAAAAATCATACAATAATTTATTTGAAACCGGCTACCCGTGATGAAAACTACCAATTATTCGTAGGTATTAACATGTAACATCTCTAAATGAAAGAAGAATTTGCCGCCAATAAAGTAAAGTTTTTCTATGAAGGGCGCCGCAAAAGTCAGTAGAGCAGTGCAAAATATTTCTGCAATTTATGGAAATACATCCAGACATTGCAAGAGGTCTCTACAAAGGCGATAGAGTCAAACTAGACCAATTGTGGAGCGACTTAACCAATCAGCTCAATGCCAGTGGACCACCCACTAGAAATATTGCTAACTGGAACTGTGTTTTTCTAGATTTGGTGTGACTGGAGACGCAGCATAAAAACAAGACTAGCGGAAAACAAGATGTCATTAAGTAAGACGGGAGGGGGAGATTATCAGCAGCACTTCTTGTCGCCAGTTGAAGAGCAATTGGCTGTAATATGTAATATATTCCACGCAGTAGAGGGTATTTCAAAAGCAAAATCTTTTGGTGCTGAGTCGAAGAAGAATATTGAATGTGAAGTGGATGTTCCAATTGAAAACACAATATCTGATTTAATAGTTATGGAAAGTACAACGCCAACATCTGCAACTCCTCCTCCATTTACTCCTGAAATGTTCCCTCGAAGAAAGAAAGCTCATTTCAGCGGTAACATTCAGCAACTAATGGACGAAGAAACAAAGAACTTCAAATATATAGCTCAACAAATGGAGGAAATGAACAATAATATGAAAGAATACACTAGATATTTAAGACATATATATAAAAATGTGGACGAAATTTGTTCTTTAAAGAAAAAAGAACTTTCTGAAATAAAAAGGCATCACCTGGAATTGGAAAAAATTGCCAGTAGTCGCAACGAAATGAAACTAGAATTTTTGAAATTAGAGAAAATGAAGCTAGGCATGGAAGTGGATTAATTTTTAATTTTTTTGTGGTGTTAATGATCTCCTTAATATGATAATTGAATTATTTTATTTTACTCATAACAGTTACATAAGTTTTTTTTTAAATAAATGAAGTGTTTATTTTTGTTGTACTTTTAATAAATATGTACATACATATGTATGCATATAAAAAATATATAAATTTTTTATTACACCAAAGTCCTTGCAATATTGTCTCTAATTTCCGCTCCTGCGATATTGTTTTGCAATTGATCTGGGTGTTCTTCCACTTCTTCATTTGATGTAGGAACTATTTGGTCATGATCTTCCATAGGAACGTTATAATGTTAGCAAATGTTGTGCAGAGCGCAACAAACATTTAAAATGTTTACTACTTTTAACGGACTATAGGGAAGACACATCTGAAGGCTTCTAAAACGGCTTTTTAAGTTCCCTATAGTCCTCTCTACTATATTTCTTGCTGATGAATGCACTAAATTAAATTTGTGTTGCATTGAACCAAACACCGTTGATTTGTACGGCACCAGAACATAGCGTTGTAATGCATAGGCAGAGTCGGCTAACAACCAAGAATTACTGTTCCCAGGGAATACATTTCTTCATAGTAGGTGTTTGCATTGCTTAAGTTCCACACAAAAGCATCGTGGCATGATCCAGGCCTAGTTGCATTCACAGCGCGAACTTTCATTTGGTAATCACAAATCTACATGATATTAAGAATAAAAAATGATTACATTAAATTGCGAAGCATGATCATAGATATGTATGTATGTATGTATTTATGTTAAATTTGGGTATGTTAAGCTACTTACAATCAGCACATTTAAGCTGTAATAGCCCTTTCGGCAATAGTAAAGTTCAGAATCATGCGCAGGCTTTATAAGTTCCACATGGGTGCCATCTACAGATCCAATGACGCCGGGTATTTTAAATTTTTCATAAAAGTGTATTTTGGATTCTCTCGCTTCTGGTTCGGTCATCTTCAACTGAATCCAAAGTGGACAGAGCCTCTCCTCAAGAATATTAAGTATGTTCCATAAAACTTTACAGAAAGTGCTACGGCCCATACTTACATTAATGTCATTGGCGATCACACCTTGGAAGGACCCGACTGCCAAAAATCTTAAAACGCCGGCCAAACGCACTATTTCTGGTATTGAACTTCTGCTCATATGCCGAGAAGTTCCTTCTAGAATCATCAAAAATGCAGTTTTGTTTAACCTGTAGAGAGCTATGAAACTTAAAACGCGAAAACATGCCATGAAACCGGAACTTTTTTTGTCTATATAATTTTATATGTATGTATGTACTTACGCTTGGTCTGAAATATCCAATGGATTAGAGGAATCTCTTAGTGTTTTTTTTTAATTAAAACTTCTTTTGATTGTAGCTTTTTTAAAGCTAATATAGCAAGCAAGTACGCTGAAGACATTTTAATTTAAAATTGATTTTTTTGTTATGGTAAAACATATGTTTTCATTGCTCGAACACAACTTCGAAAATAGCAAATCGCGTGGTTTTCAGAACATGCTGAAATGCGTTTTGCGTTTTTAAAACCGTAAGCGATTTCAAAACGCTGCGTTTCCAGAACATGGGCGTAAAAGACGATTCCAGGGTTGGACAATTGAAAAAAAAATTCTTTTTCGGAGCTGTTCAAATACATATATTTTTTTTAGATATCAAAGTAACTAAAGGCCGTGTCAGATAAAACTTTTGCTTCGCGTTGCGTTATAGTTTCACTTTGACATTTAAGATGAAATATACATACCTATATGAAACATGTCACATAAAGTACTTTTAACGTAACGTGAAGCGTAAAGTTGGGCAACTCTCATCTTTTTGCGTGCTTTGACAATCAGCGGAAATCTTTTTTTTATTTTGCCAAATTCGGACTTAAATTTTAAATATCTGAATGTGTTTTAATAAAAGCTAAATATATATGTACAATTTATGCAATAACTATTAAAAAAATATGTATAATACCAAAATTATCAACCACATTTTATGGAAAAGAAACAATGCACGGGTGTTGTCAAAGTTTTTATTGTGACATACACCTTTTGCTTTGCGCTTTTCTGTTAAAGTTAGAAACGTCACGCAAAGCGAAAAAGTTCTATCTCGACTCGGCCTTTAATGACACAAATTTGATTCAAACATATGTTCTATTTTAGAAAAATATAAATTAGTATTGGAAACGATAAAGATCAAAAAATGCTTCCAGGGTTGGAATGAATGTATGTATATACTCCAGCAATACGTCGGTGAAGGGTATATTAGATTCGGCATATCCGAATATAATACTTTCTCTTATTTAATATGGAATCGTCTTTTTGGTTTTTATTACCAATGTATACTTCCTTTAAAGAACAAAAAACAACCTATTTGGTTATATTATGTACTAAAAAAGCCTCAATTGTCCAACCCCGGAATCGTCACTTTCACTTTTTTAATTTACATGGGTATTTTATTTTCCCTAAAGTATAAAATGGTTTTAATTAACAAAAAAAAAATCAAATTAGTAACCTATTTGCTTATTTTACGTACCATTAAAGTTTCAATTGTTCAACCCTGGCACGGAATGAAAAACATATTTATGTATACACTTTCACGTTTTTGTGATAGATAATCGTTACTTATAAAGATATTTCGACTTACTGCCATGATGTGACCAATGACGACAGTGTCAACTTGTTCCGGACTTAAACCTGAAACTGCTAGTGCTGCTTTGGCAGCAGTAGTTTGCAATTGAGTCTGATTAACATTCTTAAAAGCACCTCCGAATGTTCCAAATGCAGTACGCTTAGCAGCAACAATGTAGATTCCTAAAAACAAATATTTTTAATTATTTAATGACCATTATTTTATCGCTAACGGTAAGTGTAGAAAAAAATAGACAAATAAAACAGTGCAAATTTCAATGTAAGCAAATGAACCCACCGTCTGTTCAAAGTTCATTTTTATCTCTCTCAACCGGTGAAAATAAGATCGAATAAAAACAAAGTAAATAGAGATTTATCAAAATAGCATTGTATACACACACTCACGTAGATGTGCATACGTATTAACTTAAACAAAAGCAAGTCCAAGGTACAAATTATTTAACACAAACTAAAAGATATTTAACGCTATCAGTCAACTTTATATCATTATTAACAATATATATTTGTTTAGAAACAGGAAAACCAAAAACAATTATTAGGTAGCTACTTATTTACCTCTTGTAACGGCAGACATATTTGCAGACTTTCTCCAAAAATTAAAGTGATTTAAATATGCATGCGAACACTCTCAATAGCAAAAAACAATCTGTTTTTAATATTGCAAACTCAACTGATAATTTCCAAAAGCTATGCGCCAATCAAACTGTACAATCCAAAGTATATCTATATCAACTATATGTAAGAGCCCAGCTGACTAAAATTTTTTTTAATTTTTATCTGAACGTATGTCAAAATTTGTTTACTTTTGTAGCGAGCCATATTTGTTTATTCCATTGAAAAAATAATTTTGTAAAATTGTTGAAAACACTATTAATTCAACAAAAGGAGCATAAACGAATTGCTGTAGAAAAGATTTTAGTGAAAAAGTGTATTGTTTAAGAAAAGTAACAAGAAGAAATTGTTTTAAAAAAGTTCTATGAGAAAAGTATTTAAATTTTTAAAAATAATTGTGAACAAAATACCCATATAATAAAAGAAAAATTCTGACATAAGATTAGAATTTTACACAAACAAAATTTACGGTGGATTTTGTAATTTTATGTTGTTGTACTCTTGCGACTACTTGATATAGATATACATTGGTACAATCCAAGGCGAATTCAATAAGGTGAACTTATTTATGCAACTCTGTATAGGGAACATGTATTTTGTTTAAAAAGGTAAAACCAGTTTAATTTGCAGTTGTAAATGCATTAATAATACTATACAATGGAGTGATAGAATAAGAGGTATGGCTCTTACAGTGGCCAGATATTCTTTGTCGCGTTTGGAGGAGGGGCCACCACACACCAAAAACTGGCTGGAATGACAATTTTATGCCGAAATATCGAAAAATCTTTGCGTTTGCTACTCAACTTAAAACCGGTAAGGGCTTGACTATTGACTATGTATATCAGTCATACAGGGAGATCATACCAAAATCGGCAATAGTGCTATAGAGGCCAAACAGTCGTTGTGCAAGTACATGGATGATGAGAGAGTAGAAGGTTTTTGTGATGTTATGGTGGCCGTGCAGAGTATAGGAAGAGGGATCGTGTACGTGAAAGACAACGGGAACGTACTCGTAAGTTGGAAGTTAATCGTGCTGCTCCCATTGTTCGACGTGGACGCGCTGCAAGACGCTGTATAGTTATGATGCCAAAAACATTGGACGAATTGGTTGCCGTTGTAATTCAAAATCTACCACGCGAAGCCGAAGAACGTGGTGTATATAACGAAGATGTTTTGCGTGAACGTTTCTTAAATGTGGAACGAGTAGCACGTAAACTGGCTATAATACCTGAAGAGGGAGCCAGTTTGCCTAAATATTTCGTATCCTATTTGCAATCCTTGTTTATTATTAAGCCTAACAATCCTATTTCACAAGACGAACTACAAAATAAGATATTCGACTACAGCAAGTTGGATACGTTTGACATTTTAAACAGAGCAAGGTATGAAAATATTTATTGAAGTTACATTGAATAAGAGGTTTATTAGTGAATTGTTTTATTTAGATACTTTGTTGATCGTGGCGATCTAATAATGGCCTTAAGATATATGAATCTTTTGCAAGGCGCCCCACGTAAAATAGCTTCCGACTGGTTGAAAGAAACCCGTCTACTGTTGGAAACTCAACAAGCTGCCAATACTCTAATGGCTCATGCTGCCGCTAGTGGTCTATTGTATTTGTAATATTTAATGTTTATTAATTTAATATAACGAAAGAAAACAAATTAGAAATTAATATGGATGTATTTACATTTTACTTAACACTTAAAATTTTATGCGATTGTTACGATTTGGTAAAAGAAGAAACCACATCACGCATGAAAGGTTCAGCATTGGGCATGAGGGAAGCTCTATTGCCGGCATGGACAATTCTGGAAGACAAGAATTGGTCAGCGCGGATCAGTGCAGCTGCGGTGAGTTTCCTGCCACAAATCTCGCTCCATTTACCTCTGCTTCCAACATCTTTCGGAACGTGGAATAAAATTCCCTCTCCCTTGCCGAACTTCTTCTTGCACACAAAGCACATCCGCATATTGTTTTTTCCACTTTTTTAGTTAAATTGGAGAAATTTTTAAAAACTTTGTTTTTGGCGCACAAAAATCTTAGTTTTAATTGGAAAAAAAAAACAAAGTAAGC
>OX637533.1:41439255-41644255 GCA_951800035.1 Linnaemya tessellans | reverse complement strand
TGTCTTTTTCATATCATTTAAAATGATTCCGCCTTTTTATTGCGGTCTAAATATGAGAATAAACGAACATTGAAAATGCTCGTTTTCAATGTTTAATAAATAAAATCATTATTTTGTAAAATAATGATTTTATTTATTAAATTTAATCTGTATTGACAAATTGTTCGAAAAGTGGTTTTTTAAATTCAGAAGACATTGTTAATATTCCAATGCACAAGTAGACGACACTTTATAATAAATGGTGGAACCGCCTGTAACAACAATAGAAATACCAACGGTGTACATGCAGTATAAAATACTTAGTTATTAGCGCAAGCCAAGCTAATTGCAGTAGATCATTGATCGATCACTCACCAATACAAGAACTGCTTATTAAATTTTGTAATCTGACTATAGAAACTTTCATGCCATCACAGTAGCCTTTCTTAAGCATAGCTAACAAATTTAACATTTCTTTAAATTTTGGATCACGCATATGTTCCTCACGTATTAAAAGGCAAACAGTTGGTCTGCCAGATAAACGCCAATATTTACCAACGAATTGTAGTTCCGTTTTTATATCATCAATTAATAGTGCCATATCGCGATACAAATAAAAATCTGATACTTCGAAAATCAAAGGATAACAGAGAACTGTCATGCCACAAATACGATACACCTTACTAGTGCCAAAGAAACCCACAGGTCTGGAGGGACGGCCAGAGAGACCCACTTTGTTATTTACACCCAAATGTTGATAAACTTTAATTAGTTCGGTGGAAGACCAAATTTGTACTGGTTCAACCTATAACAATATAAATTTAAAAAATTATAGTAATAATAAATGAGTAACCAGTCACTAATTGCGTAAAACTTACTTCATGAGGTGTTTGCATTTGTATACCATAAGTAGCCATCATGGCTTGTAGACGCATTGATTCAGCAATTAGAACAATTTGAACAATGCAGCAATGTCAATCCAGACGTTGTCGTCAACTATCATTTGTTGCGTAGAATCTTTCACTTGAGCCACTTCTACAATGGGCACTGCACTAGGCATTAAATAAATTCTGCCGCTTTTTACAATCTGTCCTGGATCAAAGTGATCCGAACAGATGGAAGATGTTGCCGAGAACTTCCTCTTACAAATTTCCCTCCATATTTTGCGTTTGCGTTCATCACTGGGAACGGTAAAGAATGTTTGGTTCCTTTCTTTTTTCTTTTTACATATGGAACAGCTACGCAAGTTAGATTTTGCTTTATTCATTTAATTCACTCAAGTTTTGATTTGCATTGTATATTTTAAACTTTTTTCACTTTTCTATGTTTTTATCTCACCAATTTTTTAATTTTTAGCTTCTTTCACAGCACAGACATAAAAAGCACATGCTAGTTTTCTCATGAAAAATAAAGCTTGTAAATAAACATTTGACAGTTGTCTGAAGAATAAACAGGGGACAGCTGCGCTAGTAAGAGTACCTGTTTAATCTGCCTTGATTATAACTGAGCTACTGAGCTATTAAATGAACTAGCTCAGTAGACTGAGCTGTAGAGTTGTGTCACTGAGCTATGAGCTAGTTCAATTGAACGTTTCAGTGAGTTGAGCGAAATGAGCGCTCACTACAATAGATGATTTTAGCTCAGTACTGAGCGCTTTTGTGTCAGAGCGCTTTTGTTTCAGAGCTCTTTTGTTTCAGAGCGCTTTTGTTTCAGAGCGCTTTTGCTTCAGAGCTGAACGGTTTTGATCACAGAATATGCACAGAATACCCAAAAGTGACAGTTCAATTTGGCCAAAATCAGCTCTTTTATTACGATTGTGTAAACGAGTACAAAATATATAACGGCGGACTGTTTTATGTATGTTAGAAGGAATGGCTATACATAGCCATCTCTGAACACATGTTTTACAATTTCAAACAAACAATGGTGGTTGAAAACAAAACAAAAATTTTCTTTTAGAGAAAAAATGTGAAATAATTAATACAAAAATGTGTTAAATGTTTTAAAAAAAATATTAAACTGTTTCTTAACAGTAAACAAAAATACTAAAACATCTAAATAGTGGCTGACGGTCAACGCTGTTAAGATATCAACATAAAAATGTGCCCCGATCTCCAAAGACTTGGAATTCGACCATATTAATATTGTTTTCAATTTAAAACAATTTTAGTGCTTCAAAAACCTTAAATGAAACACCAAAGATAGTCGCTGCCATGACCACCACTTACTCGGGTTGAATATATGAAATGGGAGTTACATGTAGAAGTTGCAGGTACAACTAAGGATCCTAATGGTGGTTGGAAATGAGACAAACATTTTGGTTATGTGGGCAAACATCAAATATTTAATAAAATTGGTGGTTAAGGCAGCTGAATCAAACGGGTTTGGAGTAGGGTGGGCGATTAGCGTCTTGGGAGGGGTTGAGGAACTGGACACATCAGTGAACAGGATTTCAGCACACCCGGGATGTTGATCGTCCGCATTACCCCGGACCTAAGGGATTCACGTAATCCCTCGCGGACCAACCAAAACCACGCTAGGGTGGTACCCGAAAATAGCTAAATATGGAAACAAATCAAAAAGAAAAAAAAGTTACAGTGCAGAGCCTAAATAACTCAGTACCGGCGGCTATTGGTGGTGAGCAAACAGGCCCCGAGTCGTCGTTAGCAAGTGACTGTAAGAAAACAACTTCGGGGGTGGGCAACTTTTCCTCCGCTGTTGCTGAAGTTTCAAGAAGCCTAGGAGAGGTAAATCGGTGCCAAGGGTGATGACTGACCATCCCCAGTCACAGAAGACGGGCGAGGTCTCCGATTCTTCCCATCCAAAAAATATGGAGGAGTCCTCCGAAATAGATAAGATGGTCGAGGAAGTAAGTGCTAGCATAGCCAAACTCACCACAAAAAGGAGGAATCTTTCGGGCGCACAACGGCGGAAAGCGGCTAAATTGAAATGGAGGAACCAGCAGGATGCTTCAAAGGAAGGCGAAGCCTTTACACCCATCTCCACGGATACGGGCAAGAGAATTCGCTCGCCGGAGGAGCAGAACACTGCTGGCCACCGCAAGAAATTTAAATTAAAAAGCTCCCCGTAGGGACGGAGTGTAGAGGGCGGTCAGTCCAAACTTCCTAAAGAGAACTCTTCGGAGGGCTCAAAGGGAGTAGGGACCACACCGGCCGCTAGTACCTTCAAACAAGCAATGGCTTCAGGAAAATCTACAGTGGTTGGAGGAGCTCCAAAAGCTTCTAAACCACTGAAGAGAAAACCAGACGAAAGGAGGGCTAAGGAGCAGCCCACGTATGCCAAAGTGGCACGCAGGAAACTGGCAGAGCTATGCTGTCATTGATTCCAGCAGCCCATCAGGCAAAATTCCAGGGCAATACCACAAGGAAGTGGAAAGTGCCATAAACGAATGAATTGTGGAGTACATATTGTCAGCTGATGAGGATGCTCCACAAATTCATCTTGAAAGCAGCAAGTTTGTTCGGGACGTAATGTTTCTACAATTGGAGTCTGACTCTTGTGTGGAGATACTACGAAACCGAATAAACAACATTAAGGCACCATGGGAAGGTGGAAGACTCTCGCTTGTGAAGAAGACGGAAATCCCAGCCCTAACAAAGGCATCCTTTTATATAAAAGGATGGGGTGGAAGTCTGAAAACCGAGGCCAAAACGAACATCATCACCAAGCAAAACAAAGGCTTCGATGCGAGCAAGTGGGAAATCTTCCACCGTGAGAAGGCAGAGGAAGGCACCCTGATCGTGGTGGGTCTGGACAAAGCGTCCATGGCTTACCTCGAAGAACGGAAAGGGAAGGCCTTCTTTGCCACCTCGGCCATATATTTCAAAGTCGGGAAGACTCCCATTGGCTGGTCGGTAGGCCCGACTGAGAGAGCCAACAAGAATAAGGCGGAGCCTAAGGAAAAAGGGGAATCGGAGATCAGTGTATCTCAAGAGGCCTTTATGAAACAAGCCGTTTCATAAAGATGCTGCTGCAGATAAACCTCCATCGGAGTAAAACGGCGACTCAAGCCCTGATGGAGCAAATAACTAAAGGTAAGATACACGTTGTGTTCATTCAGGAACCATGGACAATTAAGAACAAGGTTTCTGGCTTGAACGACTGCAATTATCAACTCTTTTATGCAAAGACCGGGGCTAGACCCAGGGCGTGCATACTATGTCATAAGGGACTAAATTTTCTTTTTTCCCCAGAATTATCAACATCGGACGCCACAACTTTAGTATATGGCAGTCGAAACATGCTGTCGGCTTCAGTGTATCTACCTTCGGATACCCTGACACTTCCACCGACGTCGGAATTGGCGCATCATATCTTCCGCCAGGAGTAAAGGTAGGAATATATTAATAGGCTGCGATGCCAACTCGCATCATCTCTCTTGGTGTAGTACTAATTGCAACAATAGAGGTGATGCGTTATTTGAATATTTGATGGCAAATAACCACTTCACAATGAATACTGGGAATAGACCAACTTGCATTAACATGATTAGGGAAGAGGTTATTGATATCACCATATGTTCAGAAAACTTAATTAGTGAAATAAGCAATTGGCACGTGTCGGAGTTGCATTCCTTCTCGGATCATCGCTATATTTTCATGACTCTAGACCATCCTGGTTCTAACCCCATAACATTTAGGAATAAGGCCAAGGCGGACTGGTGAAGATTTAGGTCTAGTTTACAAAACAAACTCGGGAACTATCCACCACCAGTGGATATTGTAGAGCGCATAGATTCGGAGATAGATAGACTAGGTACTGATATTAGGGAATCCTTTGACGACAGTTGTTATATATTAAAAATGGTGGGTTAAACACAGATAATAATATTAAAGTGCAATGGATGAGAAATTAATTAATGCCGTTAAAAATTACGAATTTCTATAAAACAAAAGATTGCTATTGTACAAAAATATTATTTAACATTTTAGCAAAATTAACTTTTGTGAATATTACACTACAGCTGATCAAAACAAAAACATTGACGCATAAAACGCTTTGCATGTAACTTGAGTTGAAAAGCGCGTCTGAAGTATGAAACGCATAAAATGCCCGACGCGTGAAACGCATGTTATGTACTTCCAGCTTTATATTCTGTATGTATATTCTGTGGTAATGTTGAATCGTGCTCGCAACATTTTTAAAATAATTTTTAAATGAAATTATCACAATATGTCAAATAGTAAATCTCAGAAATTAGTTTTTGATTGAATGTAGATTGCTTTACTTTTTAAATATGAAAATATGTCATAAAAAACACTTGTATTTTGTAGATGCAAAATACTTGCTAAAATCCTTAGTTCTCAATATGATTTAAAGCTATCTACAGGCATATTCATGAATTTTGGAGAAAGGGCACATTTTGTTAACTTTTGTGAATATTACACTACAGCTGATCAAAACATAAACATTGACGCATAAAACGCTTTGCATGTAACTTGAGTTGAAAAACGCGTCTGAAGTATGAAACGCATAGAATGCACGACGCGTGAAACGCGTGTTATGTACTTCTAGCTTTATATTCTGTATGTATGTATATTCTGTGGTAATGTTGAATCGTGCTCCCAACATTTTTAAAATAATTTTTAAATGAAATTATCACAATATGTCAAATAGTAAATTTCAGAAATTAGTTTTTGATTGAATGTTGATTTGCTTTACTTTTTAAAGATGAAAATATGTCATAAAAACACTTGTATTTTGTAGATGCAAAATACTTGCTAAAATCCTTAGTTCTCAATATGATTTAAATCTATCTATAGGCATATTCATGAATTTTTGAGAAAGGGCACATTTTGTTTGAACTTTTTATATATTAAACTACTCTAAGCACTTTAAGCATAATTGGGCTTAGCACTTTTGAATATCATTGCACCACAACAAAAATAAATATTAATATTATTGCATAAAAACCATTTATTTCTGGTACAAACAATTTATTTTCAAACAAAAACTTTGCTTTTCGGGCTGCTTCCGATTCTTTAATTAAAATATTCTTGACCATGTACACATCCGAAAAATGTTTGCAGGTCAATTGATGCCAAAAAAAGAGATAAAAAGTGCTGAACAATTTTTTTTTGGTGCTAAAATTTAGCACATTTTTTAGTGAAAGTGCTTAGATTTACATATCCGCTTGATTTCCTATAGAAAATTATTTACTCTTAAAAGTTTCAAACACAAAAATTATAGGTCAGTCTTTAATTAGCATAAATGTTTCGAAATTATTGTTAATGTTGAGGAAAACACTAAATTAAGTAACACATATACGGGTATATTTGCACACATTAACTTAGAATTACGTACTTTGTATATCGTTACAAAATTAGTAAAGTAAAAATATTTAAAACGTTTGTATACATACATAAATTCAATTATATACATTTATGATATTTTTTTACATTTATTTATAAGACCATTAAAACTTATAAATCCTTCTACTCTAATATGTCGGAGAAAAATGTTGAATGTATCATTTCAAATTATATCATATCAAATTGTATCATATTTTCAAATTTATAATTGGTAATATCTGTGCCGGATTTTTGATTAATGATTTTATTCCATTATCCGTAAAATTTTGTAAAATCAATTATGCTGATGCTGATCCTCTTAGAAGAGAGTGTAACGCGTTTAATCGATTATATAAATTTATTGACTTTTCTTTAAATCCAAATGTGATAAATAACTCTATAATTCTTTTTCTAAATTCATTGTAAAATTTTTGTACATATGTTGTAACTTAGTTTAATTGTAATTATTTTTTTGATATGTAATAATTTATTATTTGAGATAGTGTCTGTAAAGAATAATCCATAGACAAATAAAATAAAAATAAAATTTGTAATTTTAAAGCTACGTTTTTACTTTTCAAAAAATTAGAAAATGCTAGGTGCTAAATCGAAAATTTTGCAACTACATAAATATTTCATTTAAATAAGTACTAAGGCACTCATAATATTTACAATACTAAAACTATTAGCTGATCTGTGAAAAGCAATGTAAAATAAATCAAACAGATAGATATAGAAAAAATACTAATTTAATAAGATATGGAAGCATCCAAATTGCAGTTAAATTTGTTTTTCTACCTTATTAATGCATTTTAAATTTTTAGATTGTTCAATTTCTAAAAATATTTCCATTTTCAACTTCTTTTAGAACACTAGATTTGTAAATATAAACACAAAACAGCTGTTTACACAATTATTGAAAATAAAAATGTTACTATCAGGAATTTTGAAAAAAATTTTGGTGTCTAAATTATTTGCTATCTTTGTCACTCACTCGTAGAAATCTTTCAGAGTTAATAAACACTTTTCTATCAAGAATTGTTAACAATTTTCAGTAAATGAACATAGCTCATATTAAAGACAACAAGTAAAAGTGCTATATTCGGCTGTGCCGAATCTTAAATACCCTTCACAGATGTCATCCTTTCCGTTAAATTTTTCGGCTAGGAAGCTAAATGTTTGGCATTTCTTATTTCTAATGCCTCTGAACGTCTTTCAAATATATTAAATATGTTTAATTTGAAAACAAAAAGTAAAAATCCGTTTCATGTACCCCAAAAAGTTCTAATTGTCCAACCGTAGAATCGTCTTTTAGATTTTTTTTGTTTTTTAATACCAATTTAACTCTTCCCGAAGTATAAATAAAATTTCATCTACAAAAAACCAAAATCAGGAAGCTATATGGTTAATATTATGTACCAACAAATTTCGATTTTCCAATCCTGGAACCGAATTTTTAATTTTTTAATACTAATTTAATTTTTACTGATATATAAAATAGGTTTAATGAACTAAAAACATAAAATTTAAAATTTATGTGGGTACTTTTATGTACCAAAAATATTTCGATTTTCCAACTCTGGAAGGGAATTTTTATTTTTTTACCAATGCAATTCTTAGTAAGGTGTAAGATAGTTTTACTTGACATAAAAATTAAAATTTTTAAACCTTTTGGTCACTTTCATGTACCATAAAATATATCATTTGTTCAACCCTGGAGTCGAAATATTGATTTTTCAAGATTTTAATACCAATTTTGTTCTTGCTGAATTATAAAACATCTTTAATTAGCAAAAACAACAACGTCAATTGCCTTTTTGGTTACTTTTATGTAGAAAAAATTAACCAATTTCCCAACCCTGGAAACGAAATTTAACTTTTAAGTTTTTTTAACCAATGCAACGCTTAATGAGGCATGAAATAGTTTTATTTAAGAAAAACTTAATGTTTGTAACCATTTTGGTCACTTTCATGTACTACAAAATATTGCAGTTATCCAAATCAGGAATCTAGATTTCGATTTTTTTTTTTTAAATTTTTAATACCAATTTTGTCTTTTTTGAAGTAAAAAATAGCTTTAGTTAGTAAAAAGCCGACGTTAGTTGCCTTTTTGGTTACTTCTATGTATAAAAAATTTAAATTTCCCTGCCCTGGAAGCAAAATTTTAATTTTTTTTTACAATGCTAATCTTCGTTAGGTATAAAGTAGAGTTATTTAAGAAAAATTTACAATTTTGAACCATTTTGGTCACCTTCATGAACTATAAAATATTGCACTTGTCCAACCCTGGATTCGAAATTTTGATTATTTTTTTAATTTTTGATACCAATTTTGTTCTTCCTAAAAAAACGTCAATTGCCGTTTTGGTTACTTTTATGTATAAAAAAATTTCAATTTCCCAACCCAGGAAGCGAAATTTAAATTTTTTAAAATTTTCTTTATCAATGCAAATCTTGATGAGTTATAAAGTAGTTTTGTTTAAGAAAAACTACAATTTTTTAACCATTTTGGTTATTACATGTACTACAAAATATTAAATGTACCAAAAAAAACTTTCATTTTCCCAACCTAGGAAGCGAAATTTTATTTTTTTTTTTGTTTTTTTATCAGTGCAACGCTTCATGAGGTATAAAGTAATATTTTTTAAAGAAAAATTTCAAATATATAACCATTTTGGTCACTTTCATGTACTATAATATATTGTCCAACACTGTATTCAAAATTTAATGCTTTTATTTTTAAATTTTTGATACAAATTTTGTTCTTCCTAAATTTAAAATAGTTTTAGTTAGCAAAAAATAAAATAAAAATAAATAACTATATAACGTCAATTGCCTTTTTGGTTACTTTTATGTATAAAAAAAGTTCCAATTTCCCACCCCTGGAAGCGAAATTTTAATTAAAAAATATTTTTTTGTGGCCAATGCAATTCTTCATGACGTATAAAAAGGTTTTGTTAAAAAAACTTAAAATTTTTAAAAATTTTAGTTACTACATGTATTACAAAATACGGAAAGGGCCGAAAAAAAATTTAATTTCCATCCCTGGAAAATTCTTTTTACTTTTTAATAGACCATTGAGGATTCCCAAAGCACGAAATAGGTTTAATTTACAAACATTAAAAAAATAATTGATTTTTTGTATAAAATTTTACGTCGAGAAATAGGTGTAAGCTTCCCAGCATTCATTTCAAAAAATTTATTAAAACAATTTGAAAAACTTATCGATTTCTGTCAAAGTATTCAATGTACGTCAAATGTTAAATGTTGGCCAACTTTCGTACTTTGCTTTGACGCAGAAGTACTGAATGTGACAACTCACATAAGAAGGCAAAGCGAATTCATTTCAGGAATTAATTGTCCTTAAGACAATCTTCAATATATTAATATATATATATATATATATATATATATATATATATATATATATATATATATATATTGTATATGTTTGTATACTAATATATAAGTATTTATTTTTGTATTATTTTATTTTAAAATTATTTTTTTCATATGTTTTTTTAACAAATATAAAATATGTTTCTTGATTGAAAACTTAATGTTAATTGAAAAAATATTGACATAAAAATATTAATAGTAATTTGAATGAAAATATAATTAAAAATATTTATGCAGATATACATTTCAAATATAATAATAAAGTATAATTAGGGATGGTGGTTGAACATATAACTCAGGTGGCCTTAGTTCAGAAATTGGTGATCAGCTGTTACCAAGGCAAAATTATTGAACTGTCAAGTTGAACTGTTTTTGTGTGCGGCCATTGTTTTTTCCAAAGTCTTTGTTTACACCATGAAAAGTGTTTTTTTAAATTCAGAAGACATTGTTAATATTCCAATGCACAAGTGAAAGTAGACGGCACTTTATAATAAATGGTGGAACCGCCTGTAACAACAATAGTAATGCCAACGGTGTACATGCAGTATTAAATACTTAGTTATTAGCGCAAGCCAAGCTAATTGCAGAAGGTCATTGATCGATCACTCACCAATACAAGAACTGCTTATTAAATTTTGTAATCTGCCTATACGAACTTTCATGCCATCACAGTAGCTTTTCTTAAGCATGGCTAACAAATTTAACATTTCTTTAAATTGTGGATCACGCATATGTTCCTCACGTATTAAAAGCCAAACAGTCGGTCTGCCAGACAAACGCCAATATTTACCAACGAATTGTAATTCCGTTTTTTTATCATCAATTAATAGTGCCATATCGCGATACAAATAAAAATCAAAGGATAACAGAGAACTGTCATGCCACAAATACGATACACCTTACTAGTGCCCAAGGAACCCACAGGTCTGGAGGGACGGCCAGAGAGACCCACTTTGTTATTTACACCCAAATGTTGATAAACTTTAATTAGTTCGGTGGAAGACCAAATTTGTACTGGTTCAACCTATAACAATATAAATTAAAAAAATTGTAGTAATAATAAATGAGTAACCAGTCACTAATTGCGCAAAACTTACTTCATGAGGTGTTTGCATTTGTATACCATAAGTAGCCATCATGGCTTGTAGACGCATTGATTCAGCAATTAGAACAATTTGAACAATGCAGCAATGTCAGTCCAGACGTTGTCGTCACGGTTGCCAGTGAGTAAAAAAATTTTCCGAAAATGTTACCAAAAAGTTACCAATTTTTTTTTTATAAAAACAAAAATCTCTATTTTTATTATAATAAAAACAACAACTTTTATTAATAAAAAACATAACATAAAACGATTTAATTCATTTTAGAACATAAATAAATATTTCAATTCATTATACCTACGAATTCCGTATTTAATTTAAATAAATTATTTAATATTGCAGTCATGTAAAATAATCTTTTGCTGACCAAACATAATGACATTTCCATATTACGCCGTTGAACAATTTGGCGCACATTCACACAGTTGTTTTTAATGATATTTTTTCTCAGTGTTGAGTAATGCTGAAAAATGATAAAAGAAAAGCAATAATATGATAGTTTGTCAAGCCTTAAAAACAAAGTTACCAAGTTACCAACCCTAAAAAAAATTACCAATTTTTGTAGAATGTTACCAACTATGGCAACTGTGGTTGTCGTCAACTATCATTTGTTGCGAAGATTCATTCACTTGAGCCACTTCTACAATGGGCACTGCACTAGGCATTAAATAAATTCTGCCGCTTTTTACAATCTGTCCTGGATCAAAGTAATCCGAACAGATGGAAGATGTTGCCGAGAACTTCCTCTTACAAATTTCCCTCCATATTTTGCGTTTGCGTTCATCACGGACTATACCTATTAATTTAGTAATACACTTAGTTTTATTAATTAGTCTGTGTGAAATCTTATTAAAAATATTTTGAATATGTTTCCCAAGGCGAATCGCTTACGGTTTGAAGAACGCATTTCAGCATGTTCTGAAAACCACGCGATTTGCTAGCGTTTTGCTATTTTCGAAGTTGTGTTCGAGCAATGAAAACATATGTTTTACCATAACAAAACATAAACAAAAATATAAATTTTAAATTAAAATGCCTTTAAAAAAGCTACAATCAAAAGAAGTTTTAATTAAAAAAAAAACACTAAGAGATTCCTCCAATCCATTGGATATTCCAGACCAAGCGTAAGTACATACATACATATAAAATTATATAGACAAAAAAAGTTCCGGTTTCATGGCATGTTTTTGCGTTTTAAGTTTCATAGCTCTCTACAGGTTAAACAAGATTGCATTTAGGGAACTTAAAAAGCCGTTTTAGAAGCCTTCAGATGTGTCTTCCCTATAGTCCGTTAAAAGTAGTAAAAATTTTAAATGTTTGTTGCGCTCTGCACAACATTTGCTAACATTATAACGTTCCTATGGAAGATCATGACCAAATAGTTCCTACATCAAATGAAGAAGTGGAAGAACACCCAGATCAATTGCAAAACAATACCGCAGGAGCGGAAATTAGAGACAATATTGCAAGGACTTTGGTGTAATAAAAAATTTATATATTTTTTATATGCATACATATGTATGTACATATTTATTAAAAGTACAACAAAAATAAACACTTCATTTATTTAAAAAAAACTTATGTAACTGTTATGAATAAAATAAAATAATTCAATTATCATATTAAGGAGATCATTAACACCACAAAAAAATTAAAAATTAATCCACTTCCATGCCTAGCTTCATTTTCTCTAATTTCAAAAATTCTAGTTTCATTTCGTTGCGACTACTGGCAATTTTTTCCAATTCCAGGTGATGCCTTTTTATTTCAGAAAGTTCTTTTTTCTTTAAAGAACAAATTTCGTCCACATTTTTATATATGTCTTAAATATCTAGTGTATTCTTTCATATTATTGTTCATTTCCTCCATTTGTTGAGCTATATATTTGAAGTTCTTTGTTTCTTCGTCCATTAGTTGCTGAATGTTACCGCTGAAATGAGCTTTCTTTCTTCGAGGGGACATTTCAGGAGTAAATGGAGGAGGAGTTGCAGATGTTGGCGTTGTACTTTCCAAAACTATTAAATCAGATATTGTGTTTTCAATTGGAACATCCACTTCACATTCAATATTCTATTTGCTTTTGAAATACCCTCTACTGCGTGGAATATATTACATATTACAGCCAATTGCTCTTCAACTGGCGACAAGAAGTGCTGCTGATGATCTCCCCCTCCCGTCTTACTTAATGACATCTTGTTTTCAGCTAGTTTTGTTTTTATGCTGCGTTTCCAGTCACACCAAATCTAAAAAAACACAATTCAAAATGGCTTGAAATATCGAGTTGAAAGATTGTACCTTTTTCCAGTTAGCCATATTTCTAGTGGGTGGTTTACTGGCATTGAGCTGATTGGTTTAGTCGCTCCACAATTGGTCTAGTTTGACTCTATCGCCTTTGTAGAGACCTCTTGCAATGTCTGGATGTATTTCCATAAATTGCAGAAATATTTTGCACTGCTCTACTGACTTTTGCGGCGTCCTTCATAGAAAAACAAGATTTACTATTTCAATAACAAATATTTGTTTATGTACTTACATTTATATATGTACTTAAAAATAACAATTTTTATTGTCCAGCGGCAACAGGCTTTTTTGCACTTTACTTTATTGGCGGCAAATTATTCTTTCATTTAGAGATGTTACATGTTAATACCTACGAATAATTGGTAGTTTTCATCACGGGTAGCCGGTTTCAAATAGATTCTTGTATGATTTTTTTTAGCTCTTGTAAATGTTTGACGGTACCATACAGAATTTAAATTATTTCTGAAGTTTTATTTAGGGTTTATTTTTACGTTTTAATATAAATATGTTGATTTAATAAATTCCAAATATTAATATCAAAAGTTAAGAAAGAAATAATCAAATAACTTATTTTAAAATCAACACCACTAACATTATTTTTTTTCGAAAATCAATTTTATCAGCTGTTTGCATAAATCGCCAGTTCATATGTAAACAATTGCGACGGACAATTGACAAATTCAAAGTAAATTTTTAAATTGCGTGTTTTTAATTAAAACCGTGAAAAAAGATAGAAGTTTTTTCTTAAATAAGAAGAAAACATATTAAAATTACATTATGCATTATTTTATTTTCTCTTTAAAGTGCAGTTTAAATAAAATGGACCAGATTGTTTCAGTGTACACTAGCGGTTTGAAAACGCCAAATTTCTAGCTTTCTCTTTTCTCAGAACACCTGTTTGGCGTTTTCAAATCGAAAAGACGAACTTGAAGCGATATGCGTTTTTCAGAACACCTGCTTGCCGTTTTCAAATCGAAAACGCCAATTTTAAGCGATATGCGTTTTTCAGAACATGGGCGATATTATTAGACCTGCCAGATGAAAATTTTTAAACAGCACTGCCATGATACATATTTCAGTACTTATTAACTTGGTGCGTATATATACATATATAAACATATACATAAATTGACTGAGAAAAGTCTCCAAAATACAACGTTAAATAGAAAATATTACTTTATTAAAATAGGTTCGAAAGCAAAATATTTAAAATCACTTAAATATTTATCTAGTTATTACTTATGTTCTATAAATGTGTTTTGTATTACATATTAAGGGAAAAATAAAAAGGCATAGTATTAGCTAGTCTGATTCTTTCATTTTATTTCATGACATTTTTATTTCATGAATTATGGCGGAGCTAAAGGTGCCAATACACTACGTGTTTTTGCTTGTGTTTTTTTAAATGTGCAATTCACATGTTTTTTGTTGTGTTTGTCAAACTTGATTAATTTACATACGGTTTTTAATTTTTGGTCACCAACTTGTATGTACAATTAAACGCGACATCGGCCATGATTGTTTACAACAGCTGATATGTTCAAATATTAAAATTAAAAGCCGCTGGAAATTTCTTTGGTAGCGTTGCTGAAGTGCCGACGTCACTGAAGTGCCGGCGTCACAAATATTTATTTAAGTTTTTTTCTTTTTAATCTGCAAAATATGGAGCTTGTATCAACACTTGTTATATACTTTAAATCATTGTTATTAAAATTTTAAAATTCGATAAAAAATAATTAATTTATCACTAATGCAAATACTTTAAACGGACTGCTAATGATATCGGAGACATTCAACCGTCGATAAATGTTTTCACATGGCATAGACATTTGAAAACACATGTTTGAACATAAGAAAATAGAACATGCTCTAATTGAAAATTTGTCTTATGTTTTTGCTTGTGTATTTTACACAAGCAAAGTTTTTGAGGTCACCAACTGCATGTTTTTACCGAATTATCTAAAATTTGACAGGTACAATGTAAAAAACATGTAGTGTATAGGCACCTTAAGGAATCAACTGAGCTATCGAATGAAATGAATGAATTAATTCAGTAAAGCGGCCTGGAGACTATCAAAAAAAGTCATCAAACACAAGGTTGCGTGCGTGCGCTCGTTGTTTTTCGGGTACACGTATTTGTTGTCGGCTCTGTTTAAAGAAAATCAAAAAGTTTTGATTTTTATTTTGACGGCTGATTTTTTGTACGTCTCCATTTGTGTTTGACAAAAAAAATTTTATTTTTCTGTGTTTTTCGTCGCAACAACATCGCGGGTAAACAGTAAAAGAAAAATAATTTGTTATGTGTTTTTCACCTGTGTTGTGTTCTTTTTTCATTAAAAAATAAAAAGATAAATAATATAAAAAATATAATATTGCAAGTAAAGCAAATATTTTTCAATTGTGCTGTGCTTTTACCGCAAGAACTTTGAATATAAAAAATTCATCGTCTGACATTTTTTCAATATGTTCACTACAACGGCAAAATACAAATTGTGTTTGAAGCTTTTATTTGTACGTCTCTTTCAAATGCTACAATCACACGACACCCACACATATGCAATGTTTGATGCCTTATTCTGATAGTCTCCAAGGCCCTTAAAGTGAGCGGAGCGGAAAAGAGCTGTTTTGTACAACCTACTTGGGCGCTATTGAAATATACAATTTTTCAAACACTTGGCTTTGTGTTGGGTGGAGCAGAGCTGTAAACGAATGATTCTTTTTTGAATGATTCTGTGAATCATTCAAGGAACTTTTTAACCCTTTCGCCCCCAAAGTTGCTTATAAGCAACTTTGATTTTTACTAAGAAAATATATTCTGCTAAGAAAATATATTGGTTTTTTCATTTGACTAAGTACGGCTCTAATAGCTATGTTGGATGCATCAGTCGTTAATTCAAATGGTTTATCATAATTCGGTTGGAAGAGTTCAACCTGTTCTTTTAAACAGCTTTATTTTTTTTTTGTAAATGCTTGTATGGCAGCTTCGTCCAAATTTATTTTTGTTGTGACACTTTTATTTTCTCCTATTTGTCCGTTATCTCTTTTTGTAAGTGAACTGTAAGGGGCTTAGCTATGCTGGCGTCTCCTTGTATAAATTTTCTATAATACCCTGTCATACCCAAAAATCCTCTTAGGTCTTTGAGCGTTTCTGGTAAGGGATATTTTTCAATTGTTTCCACTTTTTCTGGATTTGTCGAGATTCTGTTATGTTTAATAACATGTCCCAAGTATTCAACTTCTGTTTGGAAAAACTTGGATTTTTCATTTGATACTCTAAGTGTTGCTTGATTCAAGGCATTGAATATGATATTGATATGTTCCATATGTTCTTCTGGTGTTGAAGAATATATTAATACATCATCAATGTAAACGTATGCGAACTTGCAAATATATTCTCTTAAGATATCATCAACACATCTTTGAAATATTGAAGGAGAATTTTTTAGTCCGAACGGCATACGCACAAATTCGTACTTGCCACCATCCACACAAAATGCAGTTTTTTCCCTATCTTCCTTTTTAATCTTAACCTGATGGAATCCTGATTCTAAATCTAAAGTTGTAAAATACTTGGCTTTTCCTAAGTTCTGTATAGTCATGTTTACGTCAGGAATAATATATCTATCTGTTATTATATTTGAATTTTGAAAATCAAATACCATACGTCGTTTTGGTCGACCAGTTTCATCTACACCCTTCTTAGGAACAGTCCAAATGGGTGAATTATATGGGCTATTACTACGTTGGATTATACCGTCTTGTAATAACTTTTTAATTTCCTTATTTACGAAGTCGTTATCCGCTATGGGATATGGGTACTGCTTCGTCCAAATGGATTCGTCTGTTCTTGTCCTAATCGTGGCTTCAATAGTTGTAGTGAAGGGTAATGGTCCTATGTCATTGTTGTCCTTCATTAACCTATCTATATCTTCTTTATATAATTCGTTACCTATGGTATAGTTTATATTACTAATTTCTTCAAGTCCATTTATTCTAAGTCATGTTTCTACTATCTATTGTTGTGTTTAGCATATTTACTCCCTTCCATCCTAATATCAAATCAGATTTTCCCATGTTATCTAACTCGAAGAAATCTATATTCCTGCCGAGAAATTATATTGTTTGTTTGGTATTAACTAGTGACGTTCCATGCATTGAAATGACTTGCGTAGGTTGTATTTTTTATGGATAATTTAATTTTAATGATTTCTTTATGTAATTATGGGTTGCTCCAGTGTCTATTAATACATCGTATGATATTTTTTCACCGTCAATCATGGTTATGTGGGGCAACCCGTTTTTTAGTTTTAAATACTTAGTAACTAGCTTATTTACAGTACCTGGTTCTACAATAATGCTGCTAGCGTCATCTTCAGTGGTGATGTTGTTATTCCTCATAAATTTGTTCTGTTGGAAATTTCCACTGGATTCTCGGTGTCGTTTCCATGGTTGGTTGTTTGAGTTGAAGTGTGTGGGTCGTCGTTGAATTGTGTTGCCGGAACTTACACCCATTGGTTCTGGTCGTGGTTGTAAATTGTTGGATTGTTGTCTTGCTGGGAACTGTTGCCGTGGTTGTTGGAGAAAATGTTGCCGTGGTTGTTGTAGTTGGTGTTTCAGTCCATTTATTTCCATTGTATGTTGTTGTACTAAACTCTGAAGTGTGGCTTGTAGTGTCGCCACTTGTTGTGTCAGTACATTGATTTCTACGTTGCTTGTCATTATGTTGTTTGGTTCTTCTTCAACTAATTCCAAAGGACGTGTACTATCAAAAATTATTCTTCTCTTCATAAATATAAAACTTCTTTTGTTTTTTTCTTAATGTTTTTGAATTAAATATTTTATTAAATATTTGGCACTATCAGTTTTGTGTAAATTATTTTTTCTATATTCATATGAAGATTGTACTTTTCCTTTATACAAAGAATTTTATATTTTTTGTCCAAACTCATGGAGGGGGTGTGCTCATAGCGGTTAAAAATTGCATAGATCATAAGTTATTACCGAAGATTAAAACAATAACCATAGAAAATATCTCTGTGGAAGTTAAAATAAGTGGACGTCCCGTAAGTTTTATCTCTGCTTATAATCCAGTTTACACTTCTAATTTCAAAACTGACTTAGAACTTCTTACCAATTCGTTTAGTGACTATTTTATTTTTGGTGATTTGAATGCACAACATGTGAGTTGGAATTGCACTTCAAACAATTCAGCTGGTAAAGAACTGTACAGACACCACTTAAGTTCAAGTTATTATATATATCATCCGGATACACATACTAGATTCGGCCAAAATATAATTCCAGTCCAACCTTCCACGGTTGATATTTTACTTACTAACTCCAATATTTCATTTTCGCGGTTAGAGTCACACCCAAACATTTTACAGTCTGACCATGTTCCAATATCTTGTTACATTAATGGGTCACCACAAAATCACTTTGTTTCAGTTCCTTTATATGATCAGGCGTATTGGCCAGCAATTAAAAATTGGGTCGAGAATGAAATTAAGGCTCATAACATTGGACAAATAGAACTTAACAATATGAACCTAGATGCTTCATTAAATAAATTAATTAGTATAGTTAAGGAAGCTTTTTCCAAGATTCCAGTTGGTCAGAAAAATCCGTGGCAGAGGGAAATTTCAAGTATATCTAAAATGTTAATTACTCAGAGGAACAAGTATAACCGTAAACTGCAAAGATGTAGGGATCCAAATTTCCGAACCCAACTAATCTGCATTTTAAAACAATTAAATCACCTAATCGATTTTCATTTGAAAAGGGATAGAAATGAAGCATGGTCAAAATTCATTTCCAAACTGCCGCCCGGCTCCAAAAAGTTTTGGAAAATAGCCAAAGTTTTTAAAGGTAGAAATTCTGCAATCGCCGATCTAAATATAAATGGGGAAGTTTTAAGAACCGGTGAAGCTAAAGCAAATGCCATTGCGGAAGTTTTCAGAAGCAATAATAATATTACGAACAGCTATCCATCGCCTTTAGATAATGTAGTTCTAAATTATGTGCAGGAACTTAACGATGTAGATCTCGCTGACAGTGACAATTTTGAAATCACTGATTCAGCAGAGGTAAAATCATTTGTCTGTTCTTTAAAAAACAACAAAGCCCCAGGTTTAGATGGCATTAATAGCATTATTTTAAAAAATATGCCCGACTACTTTTTTGAAACTTTGAGCAAACTATTTAATTACTGCTTGAAAAATGGTCATTTCCCCAGGGTATTTAAAAAGGCCAAAGTTATACCTATTTTCAAAACTGGTAAAGATCCAAAATTGCCTTCCAGCTATAGGCCAATAAGCATTTTGTGCTTGTTGGATAAAGTGTTTGAGAAAATAATCCACAAAAGAATCTTGGAGTTCTCTGAACAGAATAACATTATGCATCAGCAACAGTTTGGATTCCGAAGAGAACACTCTACGGTACATCAAATAAAACGAGTGGTTAATATTATTGAAAATAATAAAAGAAATCGTAGAAGTACTGGTATTATATTTCTTGACATTGAAAAGGCTTTCGATACAGTATGGCATAATGGCCTATTGTATAAACTAAACTCCTTTAATTTTCCTTTATATTTACAAAAAATTATTCAAAGCTTTTTGAACCAACGTTCTTTTGTAGTTTACGTGGATAGCATCTTATCCGATGAAAAATATTTACTCGCAGGTCTACCGCAAGGTTCGGTTTTGTCACCTACCCTTTATTCGTTATACACGTCAGATATCACTCTACGCCGGAATCAGGAAGCAGCATTTTATGCAGACGACAGTGCTTTCATTTGCAGCGGTAAGGTATCAAATTCATTAGTTAAGAAAATGCAGGAGAGCTTAAATTCAAGCCAAAAATATTTTAATAAATGGAAAATTAAAGTTAATGATGATAAAACTCAGGCCATTATTTTTCCATATAATAAGTCGCCTAAACGCATACCTTCTCAATCTATGTACTGCCGTGGGAATGTTATACCTATAATGTCACAAATCAAGTATTTGGGCATTATAATGGATAAAAAACTAACATTTAAACAACATGTTAGCCAAATTTGTGAAAAAGCTATAAGGTGTGGACGCGCGTTGTTTCCCATACTCAACAGAAGATCTAAACTGAATATGAAAAACAAAATATTGTTATATAAAATGTGTATTCGACCAATTATGACTTACGGCTGTCAAGTCTGGTTTCATAAAACTGCGAAAACTCACACCAAAAAGCTTCAGATTATTCAAAATAAGAATTTGAAAATAATTCATAATCTTCCTCGTAGGTACCCGACAAAGTTACTTCACAGCAACTTTGGACACAAGATGATAAACGAATTCACTAGGGAACTGACACTGACATTTAATGAAAAATGCAGACTGTCTAACTACGAATCAATAAGAAATTTACAACGTAATCACTAAGATTCGTTCGTTAAGAATGATGTATTAGTGATTATATAAACAAATTTCTGTATAACTTCCATAGATCAAAAAAGGTTTTTGTGAGCTATTTTCCTTAAGGCTGTATATTTATTTTTATTAGTTTTGTAAATTTAATTATAAGACTCTTATTGTTGTAGTACTTTTAGTAAAATCTCATACCTCTGTACCTGTTATATTTTTAAACTTGTAAATAAAGACTTTTTATTAAAAAAAAAATATTTTTTGTCCTTGTATGAATGTTGAGTGTTTTTTATTTTAAGGAATATATGTATGTTTATATTTTTTATAAAAACTATCCTATCATTTATTATATATTTCTTTATGAAAAATTTCACTTCCTTGCTCCGACAAGGATAACTTTTGGTCCGCACACTAGAGAACAATTTTAATTGATCTCCTGGCAGGATCGCCAATTAATAACGCTTGTTTAAATTATTTTAAAAAAATATATTTTCTTGGACACGTATGTGTCTTTATTTATTTATATTTTCTTTAATTTAAATTTACGTTAATTCTTGAATTAAAATTATAACGACGACTATGCGTCTTAACTACTTAATTTTAACTAACTAGTGTTTACAAAATTTGTATCTTAAATACTAAATGAATATCATTCTTATCTTATTTTAACTTCTTTGTTCTAAAGCGGCATGGCCACACATCAAACTGATGCTTCAAACTTGTGTATGTGTTGGTAAAATTCAGTTTGAGAGTGAAAATCTAAATTGTTTTGATATTCTTCAAACTCGCATCAAACCATACGTGTGAGTTTTTTTCACTAACACTATCATAGAAAAGCAGAGTTTGAAGTGTCAGTTTGATGTGTGGCCATGCCGCTTAAGACGAACTCACACCATTATGTTTGACATAGGCTAACATAGACACGACACCTAGTAGACAGAGGTGTTAAATATTTCAAATACAGAGATGTGCGTTAATGGGAAGTCAAGAGAGGGACAACAAATTTCTTTGTTTGCTATCTCTTTTATTAGTTCGAAGTAATTTGACATTTAATTTTTGTTTACATAAAAATGAAATTTCTGGGCAGGAATATTGGCGCAAATTGGAAAATTATTCATTTTACGCCAAATTTATTGCTCAAAGTTGATAATTTATGGATGAAATATCATCTACAGATTCATCCACTAATTACCAATATAGTGCGAATATAAACAAAAGCACAGAAGAGCAATAAAATGAGTTACAAAATAGTGGTACCAGCAACAAAATGTAAGTAAAAATTGTGCATATTAATTTCTATAAAACTTATAATTCTAATATCTTCCAGGAGCCGTAAATGCGTAATGGGATGCAAGGTAGGACAGAGGCTACACCTATTCTCGAAAGAACCGACCAGGTGAGTCAATTGTGTATATTTTATAAAAAAATTCTACACTCAAGAATGCATTACAAAATTTGTATCATTCGTTTCTTCAGGAGCCGGACTGGTGTTTAAGGTGAATATCCCATTACAATTGATATTCACCTTCGTAAAGCAGCAAAGCAAAATCCACCAGAAAGACTGGCACCATGAACGCAAAACCCACCAAAAAGATACCAGGAACCAAAACAAAAGCACCCAAAGCTTCACGTGCTACAGAAGCGAAACCGAAAAAGATGACCTTTACAAAAAACCACCAGCGAAAATGACCCCATGAAACAAGTGAATTGCCTTCGCTTCAATTTAAACTGTTTTTCGACAATCGAAATTAAAAAAAGCCCTTCTAAGGGCTACAATATATTTTAAAAGAGCTAAATTTACAAACAGCCTGAAACTAAACAATTCACAATATAAAATTTTTTATTATTTGTAGACACAAAATCGGCTTCCTCTTTTTGAAATGCATTTTGTAACCCTGAAAAGGGCTGTTTGTGTTTTCTCTCCGGGTTTTGATTAAATAAACATTCATTGGCATGTACTTGGGACTGGTGTATATAGTTACGCCTTTAGTATCTCCACTGACAGAATGCTTAGCCAATTCACCAGGCAACAGTAGGCGGACAGCAAATTGAATTTCACGACATAATTGTTGAACGCTTGTAGTGAGATAAACGTGATGCTTCGGCAGCAATGCGCTCAAAAATATCATTCATAAAGCTATTCATGACCTTTGATGAGATGCCAGTATCCGGATGTACTTGTTTCAAAACTTTGTAAATGTAGATGGCATAACTTTGTTGCTTTACCACTTGTCTTAGCTTTGCCAATGATTTTTCAGAATTACACATTCACTTCAAATGCATATGCCATTATATGTACTTTACCACACAATAACCAAAGCACTTGTATATTTACTCTTAGTAAGTGTAATGCAAATTAACCATGAAATTAAATATTGAAGCCATCTGAATCATAGCCACCACGTATAGATTTTCTGGGACGATTGGTACACCTTTTAACACTGCTATTCTCCATTCAAGCATGTCGGTTGAGAAATCATCACAATTGGCACATCACTGAAGATGACTTCAAAGAACTATTTTTCATCAGCAAATTCTTTATAGGTACCGTGACTCTGAAAGAGTTATACAAATTTTGATAAACATTTTTATAAAAATTATAATAAACACAGTGAAATATACACGTTTGCTTTTCCAAATTCAGCCCTTTTAGTTCCCCAATATGCAGTTCAATAACTGCGTTTGGATTAACTTAAATTGTACCCCTGATTTGGAATTAATTTGTTGTTTCATAAGTTCATTAAGCAGCCTATCCGCCCATTAGGATGCACTAAAGACTAATGTGTTTGTTCACATATTTCTTATTCCTAATCACCATTGAGATCCTTTGTTGTGCCTGCAACTTCTACAAGTTAGCCACATTTTATATTTCCAACCTGAGTAAGTGGTGGTCATTGCAACGAATTTCTTTGATTTAGGTATTTCATTCAACTTTATTAAAAACAAAAGTAATATCTGCAGATGCACATGTGTGAATTCCAATTCATTGCAAATCTGGGCACGTTTTTATGTTGATTCCTTAACATCATTGACCGCCAGCCACTATTTAGATCTTTGAGAATCGTTGTTTACTGTTTAGAAACAGTTTAATATATTTTTAAAAACACTTAACACTTATTTGTATGAATTATTTCACATTTTTTCCCTAAAAGAAAATATTTGTTTTGTTTTCAACCACAATTGTTTACTTAAAATTGTAAAACGTGTGTTCAAACATAGTATGTATAGCCATTTCTTCTAACATACGAAAAACAGCAAAGGGTTTATCTTTTGTACTCGTCTTGACTTCCCAGTAAGAAAATCTGATACGGGCAAAATTGAACTGTCACCAAGGCAGATTTACCAGGTACTCTCAGTACCGCAGGTGTATATTAAAATTTGTTGAGCTACTGTCAAAAGTTTATATACAAGCCACATAAAATGTTTTTTTTTCTTAAATCTTCCTTGTTAATGATGCTTCTTCTTCCTTGATTTTGACATTAGCTCTTCATTTTCTACCAACAAAATACGTGTGGTTTTTGGTGTTGTTTCATTGTTGTACTAGTAAGAGTACCTGGTAAATCTGCCTTGACTGTCACTTTTGGGTGTTCTGTGCGTATCAGAGAAAAGAAATTGCATATTCACTTTTATTGCCCATTCATATGTTCATTGCTTTTGCTGTTCATTTAACTGCCCAAAAACATCAATGCACATGCTTGTATCAAGGCAGATTTACCAGGTACTCTTACTAGTACAACAATGAAACAACACCAAAAACCACACGTATTTTGTTGGTAGAAAATGAAGAGCTAATGTCAAAATCAAGGAAGATGAAGCATCATTAACAAGGAAGATTTAAGAAAAAAAAACATTTTATGTGGCTTGTATATAAACTTTTGACAGTAGCTCAACAAATTTCAATATACAGCTGCGGTACTGAGAGTACCTGGTAAATCTGCCTTGGCTTGTATTTAGCTCTCCATTTGCTTTGACTGTTTCTTTTCGCACTACTTTTGTTATGCCAACACAAGTTAATCGACCCTTACATTCACTTAAAAATTTTGAAAACAGCTCGAGACTCCTGCACGTATTCATTGCTGACCATCAGATTTCATAGTATTCACATGGCATTCATGCATAAGTAGAAGAAATAAAAAAAATCTTTGCTTGTGCGAACAAAAACCACAAATTGTGCGTATGTACATACATATGTTTCTGTTGAAATATAGACAGTGTTGCGAATTTTACTGATTTTGTGGTAGATTAAACGTTTTTTTAAAACTCCAAAGTATCAGTATTTCTTTTAGTTTTTCTATTGCAGTATTTTGATTTATTTGGATTTTTACTTGAAAGGTCTGGTAGATTTCAATTTGAAGCCTTTTAGTTAGTACTTTTTTCAACAATAATTTTGGTAATTTTGACGAAAAGGAGATTTTCCATAGAAAACATTAACATTTTAAACATATTAAAATTCTACAAAGAAAATCTTTCCAAAATGCTAAATATTTACACCCTTATTCATAAAAATTATGAGAGGCTTATAAGAGTGTAATGGAGCAAATTTCATATTAATTTTTTTTATTACGCTGTTATTAGACTCTCATAATTTTTATGAATAAGGGGGTTAAAATATATTTTTGTTAATACATTCATCGTCCATCTGAACAATTTCAAAAAGCCAAATCTCCGATATTTTGGGAAACAGGTTTTTTTCCTACGCCTTTATGTTAACTAAAATAATTTCTTTGTTATTGTTGTATCGCTTATTAACACAAAGAAAAATAAGAAATAACTTTTAGCTTTGAGAGTTCAAAATGTATGAGGGCAGCACCACGGTATTTTCATGTGTGTACCAGAGGTCTCAGAAATGTATAACACAATTTAATGGACACCTTTAACACATGAATGGGAGATGCTATATTTCCATACACATAATACTCTACCCCTCGTTTTCCTGGCATTTTGATATTCAAATATGACGTCACTTGTTGCATAAATAACGATAGTTTTATTACTGAAAGTATATTTAACTCTTTCACATTTCATTTCATTTGCAAAAATCCAAAATGCAGCAAATTCTTGTAAAATAGCAGCATTTCTGTTTTTTTTTTATTGCCTGCCTGCATAATGAAAATATTTAATTTAACAATTTTTATGACTAAATCTGTTTCTTGTGGTGCTATTGTTGTGTACGGCGCGCACACACATTAATTTTATGAAGTTACAAAACACTTGAGGTATGATGTACAGTCCTGAACACTCAAGTATTCTGTGTCCTCAGCGTAGGACGAAAAAAATTCGGAGCGGAATTTACTGTTTCAAAATTATTTTAAAATCACGGAAGAGGTTGGTAATCTAAAATTATTTGTTTTCTATAGAAAACATTAAAATTTTTTGGAGTTTAGAGTTTTTTTGAAGTGATATATAGTAATATTATATGGTTACTTATTAAATTTTTTATCATATTTTCTTTGAAATCCTATTTTTACACCTATAACCAAAAATATCAAAAATAATAGGTAAATCGAAAAGGGAAACACTAACAGCAAAATGTCTGATATGTGATAAGTTGTTGGCTGGAACGGTACATGTTACCTCCAATTTTGTTCGTCAATTGAGGAATATGCATTCGGAAAAATATGATGAATATGAAGAGCTCAAAAAGTCACTCCAACAAAACAACAATATTTTAATAAATTGGTACTAATATTCATTGTTAAAAATATGCTTCCGATATCCGTAGTGGAATCAGTTGATTTTAAAACGCTATTAAATTTTGCAAGTCTCAACTTAAATCTAATGAGTAGACCATCATTTATTAAGCTTATGGATGCCACATATAACTTACTGAAAACAAATTTTAAAGAAATAACACAAATAATTCTTGTACCGTGGCTGCCGCTTTTGTTTAGGTATGGCATTTCAGCGTTAAAGCTCAGCGGAAAAAAAAGTTCCGCTTTCCGCCCGTATTTAGGTATGGCTGTTATAGTATGAGTTAAAATTTGTTAGTATGTGTGACACCGACGATGCTTGAAGAAAAATCAAAAAAATTTACATTTTTAGCATGCTTGCTGTCACATGCTTGTGAATGTATTGTAGTATTATCTCAAGCACGAACAAATTTTAATTTTCATGTAAGTTTTCATAGTGAGAAGGTGTAAAAAAAGCGGAATAAAAATTAAAACATGTGTGATCCATATGCGTTTTTTGTTTGTTAAACTTTTTCTGTTTTGCTTTTACTTTTTTTTTTTTTTTTTGCAAACACGCTGCCATTATAGCTATTATAATATCTTTATTTAGAGACATTTTTCTTAAAATTTTCGTTTGTTTTAATATTTTAATATTTCATACTAACACCACAAAATCAAATCAGATATGAATGATTGACGAGTTAACAAGCCTGAGGGCCTCAAGCCAGCAAACACACATACACGAAAATGACAGCAAGCATTTTGACCGTGTCTAGGCCCCTTAACGCCTTTGACGATGGACGATGAAAGAAACTTCCAAATGTTGGAAGGGTTACTACATGTCGTTGTTTATGTTTTTTTGCATAGGAAATATATTACTACCACATAGTTGATCGCGAGATGTTTTCATACAAAATATTTTACTACCACATAAATGTTTGTGAGCTTTTTTCATAGAAAATTTTTTACTACCGGAAGCCAAATTACCGCATTCGATATCGATCGAAATTTCCATACAATTTAAATACAAATTTCGTTCGATATCGAGTGCCGTAATTTGCCCCCTGATCTACGTAAGCGTAAGTTTCTTGTTGAACAATATTTATGGTTTTGTTTTAAGTTTTATAAAAAAATTATTCAAAAATTTTTATACGTTATAATTAACTAGTGAAAAATGGCCCATTCAAAAAGAAGTTTCATTCAGGACATTGGTAGAATATTAAAGAAAAGGGTGTAAAATTTGCAACCACCTTTTCAACCGTACCTATGGAACCGTACTTCGGATCTTTCTGAATTTCAATACTACTCCATTTAAGTTCATTTCCAATCTAACGGTCTCTAGCTCTTCTGGGGGCTTGGGAAAACCGTACAGACGGATATCGCTCAATCGTCATCGCTATTCAAAAGGATCCAGACTATATATACTTTATGGGGTCTCATATTGATATCGAAGAAATTACACACGGAATGACAAAACTATATAACCTTTAAAATTTTTGTGAAGGGTATAAAAATTCAAGTATACAAGTATATCAGTTCTTTATAGCCGTTTCTGTATATAATAAGAACCGTACTAAAGAGGTGTTTTATTAGTACGTATTGTAATACATACTAAAATATGCAACTCTAAATGAAAATACTCTACTTTTGTAGTTTGCATCACATCAACACGAGCGTGATAAATTGCAAACAGAGAAAAACGCTCGTTCGAATTAATCTCATCAAAAGAACAGAAAAAAAGATAATTCTTCAAATGCGCTAGAAAATTAAGGAAAGTTAGAAAACATTTGCAATTGAGTTTATTATTTTAAAAAAGTAACTAGATACAAAGCTCAACAGATACTAGAGATAAATAAGACAAATAGAAAAATGTCTGAGGCCGAATCAACTCCAGTGGTTGAACCACCACCGCAGCCAAAATCAAGCCTGAGTGATTTAAGGCAATTTCGTATAAATAGGAATGCCGCAGCACAATCAGCTGAAACAAAAACGGGTAAGTCATTGAAATGAAATACTTTACTAATAAAGTTTACGTTCAGATTTAAAAATAATATATGCAAATAGAACGTGTTCCCGGCAAGAAACGTATACAGGTTATGGCAGATAGCGACACCGAGGAGGCTGAAGGTAACATTACCAAGAAAACAAAATTGGATTTGACGGTAAAAGATAAAGAAGAGCGCTTTTTAGCGGCAGCCAAATTGTCAACAGAATATGATACAATGGTAAGCACGAGTATTCTAAGTTGACATTTATTGAAATTGGGGTTTGACTAATCTTAATTTTAAGGATATACAAGACGCATTAGTACGAAGTGAATGGGATGTCGCATCAGCTTTGCGCTATCTTAAAGAAAAATGTCAACCGAAAGGACGTTCTGGCCAAACGGTAACCGCCACATCTACGCCAAGGGCTACGGTGGATGCTGCTAAAGCTGCCACTAATGGTAGCTCAAAACAGCACTCGTCAAAAACCAAGAAAAATTCTCATTATGATTCCGATGGAGATGACTCGGGAGATGATGCGTATGGTGAAGGCCAGGTGTATGACAGTGAGGATAGTGATGGCGAAGAATCCAGGGAAATGACTGGTCAAAGAAAAAAAGTATTTGAATTTATTAACACTGCCTCTTTAATTGAGCTGCAAACTGTTAAAACTCTGTCCGAAAAAAAAGCTAGTTTAATTCTGGATTTAAGACCATTTAAAGATTGGGCAGACCTACGCAGAAAACTAGAATCGAATAAGGCGCTGTCTGCCGAACTACTAAATAATGCCCAAGAACTTATCAACAAACAAACCAATGTAGCAAACATATTAACGAAGTGCAACAAATTGGTGCAACGGCTAGAAGCGGCAATTGAAGCTGGTGCGGGCATTGTTGAGCAACCAAAAATTCTAAATGACAAATATAAACTGGCGGACTACCAACTGATCGGTCTCAACTGGTTGACCGTGATGAACAAGCAACAGATGAATGGCATATTAGCTGATGAGATGGGTCTGGGAAAAACTATACAAGTTATAGCATTTTTGGCATATCTTAAGGAAAACAATCACTCTAAGGCAGCTCATTTGGTTGTTGTCCCTTCATCTACACTGGACAATTGGGCCGCCGAGTTGGCTAGATGGTGTCCCAGTCTAGTTGTCGAAAAATATCATGGCTCTCAAGAGGAAAGAAGGCGCATGCGTATACGCTTCGCCAAAGAAGGTTTCAGTGGCTTTGATGTTCTTCTTACAACGTATGTTTGAACGTTCTTATGCTGTTAATTTTTAATTCAATCTGGATTTCTTATATGTAGATACCACATAGTTTCCAGTACTCCCGAGGAAAGAAAAATGTTCCGTGTTACTAAATTGCATTACGTGATTTTTGATGAAGCCCACATGCTGAAAAATATGACAACGGCGAGGTATGCAAATTTAATTACCATAAATGCCGAAATGCGGATTTTGTTGACAGGAACACCGCTGCAAAATAATCTTTTGGAATTAATGTCGCTTCTTTGCTTTGTTATGCCAAGTTTCTTTGGTAAAAACGTAGAAGACATAAAAAGTTTGTTTAGCAAGGTAGGTGTTATTAATGAATCAATCATTAACATTTTAAATAAATTTTACTTTTTTTATTATGATGTATCTTTACTTATAAAGAAAGGTAAAACTGAAAATGGCAATGATGAAGTCTCGCAGTTTCAGGAAACACAAGTAGAGAGGGCCAAGCGTATTATGAAACCGTTTGTGTTGAGACGGTTAAAAAGAGATGTTTTGGGGAATTTGCCCAAAAAGACATCTTGCATTGTAAGATCAAACGTATCGTTGAAATTCCAATTTTTTTTATTAAACATTTCTTCATTTGTTACAGGAAAAAGTGACTATGACTGAAACACAAAAGCGGTATTACAATGAACTGGTTGAGTACTATTCAAATAACCGAGTAGAATTGTGCAGTGGAGAACGTGCTGGTGTCACTATAATGATGGATATGCGAAAATTGGCAAATCATCCTCTGCTTGCACGTTATTACTTTAGTGATGAAAAGCTTAGAGAGTTTTCCAAACGTTTAGCAACTGTTGCCTCGTATAAAAAAACAAATGCACAATATATTTTTGAAGAATTAGCGGTGATGTCTGATTTCCAAGTATTACAAATATGTAACAAATATGTACGTATTTACATCTTTAAATCAAATTGTACAGATGCCTGCTTTGTTAGTTCTATGTAACCTAACTGATTCTAAATATCCGCGTTTAGGAACTTTATGATGTCAAAATTCCTGATGGACTTATATTGGACTCCGGCAAATTTAAATATTTGGATACTCTATTGCCCAAACTCAAAGAAGAAGGTCATCGTGTATTAGTTTTTAGCCAATTCACCATGATGTTAGATATTGTGGAACGATATCTTCAAATTCGAAAACATGGCTATTGCCGCCTTGATGGCTCAACGGCAGTAGAGGAACGTCAGGATATGATAAATGATTTCAACACTGATTCCGACATTTTCATTTTTCTGTTATCCACAAAGGCTGGCGGTGTTGGCATAAATTTAACAGCAGCCGACACTTGCATTATACATGATATTGACTTTAATCCCTACAATGATAAACAAGCCGAAGACCGCTGTCATCGCATGGGACAAACAAGACCTGTAAGCATTTATCGTTTAATATCAGAGGGCACAATTGAGGAGGGGATGTTATTGGTGGCTGAGGAAAAACTTAAGTTGGAGCAAGATATCACTTCTAGGGAAAAGGGCGAGGTTCAGGAAAACAAGTGCGTTGTGAGGCTATTAACTATGGCTTTAGGCCTAGACAAAGATGAAGAGGAACAATTAAATAAGTCATTAACATCTTCCAAGTAGGAGTTAGTTTATTTAATTGGCATATAACTGAAGTTCTATTATTCTAATACTAAACTAATATTTTTAAATCTATTACTTAATTTAAATAATTTGGTACAAACAACAATTTTTATTTAACTCAATTCAATATGATTTTAAGATGTGTTCTTTCATCATTATCTAGTAGGTCATATTTTGTGTCACTGTACTCCAACATCTGTTATAACAACGTCGAAACATTCGTATTAATTATGTTTTATTTGGACTTTTTAAATTATTGTTATTAATATTTCACTAAAGTGCAACGTCTGAACATTCATGTAATTATTAAACTCATAAGAATTATTTCAATAACAGTTTACATTTGTTTACCTTAATATCTTTTGCTATTAATTTTATTTTAACTGTTACAACTTAAATTTATACATTTGACTAGATTAAAAAATGAATATCTACAGAAAATGATATATACATATATTTTTTTCATTTACAAATGCTATTATTTATTAAATAAAATACAAAATTCCCAAAACATTATTTTAAAAAGTACATCTATTATAAATAAAGAATATAAACCTAAATGCAAAACATCCTTTTTATATGTACATTATTTTTTCAAAATAGATTTGAGATAAGAAAATATATTAAAACGTTTTTTTATTAAACAAAGGAACTGTTAAGTAAATATCCTAAAATGAACGTAACATCCATGTCAAGTGAATATGCAAAATGATTTTCTTATTTGGTAATAATGCTAAAAATTGAATGAAATTTTTAATATCCTTTTAACAGTTAAATTTAAAATGCATAAACGTTTTGAGGGCGCTGTTGGCTGAAGTAGTTAACACAAGTCTAAAACGCCGAGAATCCCGAGTTCGACTTCGAGTTCAGTTATGAATGCGGCTGTGTTGGTTGTCTGGCAATTTCAGTAGACGAAGGCATATCACTGGTCGCAGAACATAACCGGCAGCGATTGGCGCTACCATCTACTAAAGAGCAGAGTAGCAGCATCCTCCTTCGTCGGATCTACATATAGCAGAAAATCGCGTGCCCCATAGCAGGAAGATTTAAATACATAATTCCAAAGAAATATATATATTTCAAAAAAACTAAACAATACGCTTTCGTAGCATATCAAACTAAAAAGTAATGTTCATTATAGGCAGGAAATAATAATGAACGAAAAATATATCATCAATGTATACGAAACAAGACGCAATTATAAGCATAAGAAAGTCTACGCGTTCGCGCTACGCTGACTGTCTGACTAGCTCTATCTCTGTTACTCTTATACAAAGGATGTGGAAAAAAACTGATGAATACTATCAAATCTAATCAGGATCATAGGTGGCAGTTACAACCGTACATACAAACACCCAGGTGAAGCTAATAATAGCACACATTTAAAAGGTGTCATTGTTCTTCATCTGTCAACCCATCTGTTTTCACCTTCTTTCGAATTCCGGCGCAATGCTATATTACGAACGAATGAAAATTTCATGTATTCAATATAACGAATTTGTGCGAAAAAGTTAAAAAAAGAAATACATACATATGCAAAGTCAAAACAGGTGAGAGAAAATTTTGGCTCACCAAAATGAAAATTTTTACGTTACAAAGTCATGTGTTTAGTTTTGTTTACAAAAAGCATTGGAACAAATCTAGATCACGTAACATTCGCAGAATTTAATGAAAATTTGGTCACAGGTAGTACCAATTAATCTAAGAATTGTGGTAAAAAAAATTGGAGCGGACTCCCTTAGTTTGGGGGTTATAGCCCTCTAAAGTTCAAACATAAATATAGCTATAACATCCTTCATATTAACACCATTGATATTGGTTTCTTTGTAAAGGTCTTGAAAATACCTTTCAAACGATATATAACAACCTGAGATTATATTGGCTTGGAAGCGCTAGGGGTTAAAAATAGATTTTTTTATACTGACTTTTTTTTACAAAAGTACCGTTAAATCGAAACGGGGTCTATATAACGGTACTTTATAATAATGTAAAATAAATAGAAGACATTCACACCTTTCATTTGACACCTATATCAAAAATATCTGATAAGAAATAAAGGCGCTACAGGTTGTTATATATCGTTTGAAAGGTATTTTCAAGACCTTTACAAAGAAACCAATATCAATCATGTGGTGTTAATATGAAGGATGTTATAGCTATATTTATGTTTGAACTTTAGAGGGCTATAACTCCCAAACTAAGGGAGTCCGCTCCAAGTTTTTTTTACCATAATTCTTAGATTAATTAGTACTACCTGTGACCAAATTTTCATTAAATTCTGCGAATGTTACGTGATCTAGATTTAAGCCAAAGCATTTTACCTTCTATTTTGAATACGCCACCAAATATCACACCGTTGATACAACCTATGGATGAAAACGCCATAAAAGTCGTTGTTACATTATAAAAATAGTCTCTTAGCAAAAATTATATCGTCTGATGCGAAAAACATCGTGACATTTTTAAAAAACTTTACTTTATACGATGATTGCACTATCTTTTAGTTCTGTAAGAGAAACAAGTCTCGCAAAGTGTTGGAATAACATTTTTGCTCCAGATGACGATTTTGATGAGGATAATATCTCGTTGTAGTAACGATTGTAACAGGATGCTACTTCTTGAATAAATTTTTCCACAAGTAAGTGAAAACAAGCATATCTCTAACAAATATGTAGTCATATCTCGAAATTTTTAATTCAATTTGAAGCCTGATGACTTAAACGGATGGGTGAATGAAACGCATTATGATCCTACAAATATTGAAATCGACGAAAGCGATGAGAATGAAGAAAATGAACCCACTTCGGAAATTGGGATAAAAGTAAAACATTCTGATGTAATTAAGCACTTTGATCGGTGTATTAAATGGAGACGAAAACAATATAGAAACATCAAAAAATTTCAATATTCGTATATAGTATATATGAGAGTGCTATTGACTGAAATAATTAATATTGTGTCGAATTCTTCCGAACAGCACTAGTGTAGCCGTACAAGAAATGAATGAACCAAGGCAGATTTACCAGGTACTCTTACTCATGGTATAATAAAAAAATTTATATACCTTGCTCTTACTAGTACAATAATGAAACAACACCAAAAACCACACGTATTTTGTTGGTAGAAAATGAAGAGCTAATGTCAAAATCAAGGAAGATGAAGCATCATTAACAAGGAAGATTTAAGAAAAAAAAAAAACATTTTATGTGGCTTGTATATAAACTTTTGACAGTAGCTCAACAAATTTCAATATACAGCTGCGGTACTGAGAGTACCTGGTAAATCTGCCTTGACTTGAACATATGACTGACATTTGTTGAATTTTCTACAATGCTTTCAGATTTTAATTTCAGTTGTCAATTAATATTGGTGTATTTTATGTCTGTGTTGTTTATGGTGAAAGATGTGGTGCAAATTAAAAAAGATGTCAATATCATGTAGATAAATGGGATATGTAAGTATATAGTTTAAAGTGACAAATAAAAATTGTAATAGCAAGAACTTCTTTTTATAGGTATTAGTGATTGAAAAGATGTTTTCCGGGCACTACAGGATTCATTAAGGCACTTGGAACGCAGGATAACAAACGCTGAATAATTGTGGCACAACTCTCAGTTTTGTTAAACTGAGAAACTTCACCGGAAACCCAGAAATGAAGGTAAACTTAGATAATATATATTTTAGTTAAATCTCATTGGCTTAATATTGTTTGTTTGTTTCATTTTAGGAATTTTCATCCCTTTGCAGAATGTGGGTAAACCAAGAAGTCGTTATTAAATGTTGTTTTACTTTTTAAAATAGTTTGTTTATCTTTTTATTGCAAATGTTTGAATAAAAATTTTTAATTAAAGTTGAAATTGTGGTCGAAATTGTTTTCTTTATTTAAATTGAAAAATATAAACAAAATAATTGATTTGTCAGGTTTGAGTAGTCATTTGATTCTCCAGTACTGAGCGTTCAACTTCTGTGGTTCAACTGATGAGACATATGTGTCTACATACTGGTACAAAAAAAGCACTAGAGCGAGCAGGTGACCTATATTTTCTAATGTCGGCAGAATTAATAAGTACGATAGAGATGCAAGCTCACATGTATACAATATTTCATATTGCCCTTAAGAAAGTGATAGCAAGTTTTGTATAGGCAATGAGCTATTAAGCCCTCATCACTATCAAACAAATGACTAGTCAAATGTTCGGTAGTGTTCTTGTAGGGTGGTTGTGTTAGTTGCTGTCAGCCTGTTTCAGTAATGAAGGCATAGCACTGGTGAGTGAACATAATTGACAGCGATTAACACAATCATGTACTAAACAGCACTCTCCTTCTTCGGCAAAAAAATAAGCCGGCGAAGTAAAAGGTTGAAACAGCTGCAAAATATTCTCATCCACTTCATATGCCCTCTTAATACTATCTTTTTTTTTCTTTGAGTGTACTCCGTTACCCCCACAAGATTTCCAGGGGATGGGAAATTTACTTGGCCGAACTGAAGCCTTGGGGTTAAATAGCCATCAACAAATTAATTTATCTTCTTTTCCGTAGGATATTTTACAAATAAATTTGCAAAGTATTGATGCACAGATGCCAACTGGGTTCTTCAGACCGTATGCCGGCGATGTTATTAAACGTATTCTCTTTTCCGTTACTGTGACTGACTACACGATCTATGCCATCACATAGAGAGTAGCACCGTACATAACCACGATAAAGTCCTCAGAACAACCGTAAACCTATACAGTTATCTGAGCTGTTGAAATTAACTAGTGCGAGGGAGACGCAAAACTCTCGAAAGAGTGTAAACAATCACTGGTCTGGCTGCACTTAAAATATAATTGCCAACGAGGCTTGACTCAGAGCTGCTTTGCGACTCAATACTATCCCTTACTTTCTAGTTCCGGCGCAATGCATTGCATATATAGGGGTCATCCCCTGAATGCTGGTCCTACTCCTAAAAAAAAAAAATTCGATTGGATTAGCTTTATAAATGCAATTCGTTTGGTTTGGTTAAATACATACATGGTACCGCTCGTGTTAAAGCTGAGTCTGTAATACTTTGGAGGTTATTAAAAGTGTATTTTGGCGATGTCGCTCTGGCAAGGGCTGTGGGGGAGACATTTCACCTTTGTCATAAAACTCTAAAAATAAATGTTTGGGATTATTATATACAAAATTTAAAAACAATATTTTTTTTTGATAGGGTCGTTTGTAGGGCAAAGAGTGAGGAGGGGGTAGGGCAGACTAGTACCAGGTTACGTCTCAGCTTCGTCATTAAAGCTTAAAAATGTTATTTTTAAGGTATGTAGGCTTAAGTAAAACAATTTGTTAAATTTTTACACTATTTTTGCATTTAATAACGCCCACTAAAGGGGCGGGGTCCAAACATTATTTTATTTATTTTATGGCTCCAAGTTTAACGCGTTGGACATTCTTTAATATGTAAATATATCATTTGCTTAATAAGATTACAAAATAAACTTTAAAAATTATGTTGTTTTTTAGAGGTTGGTTTAGTTCTTCTGGGGAACTTTTTTCCCTCTTGTCCGATTTAGCCCATCTCCAAACTTAACCTGTGTTATCCTTCAAGATATATTTATACCGAATTTCAAGAATCTAGCTCTTTTCGTTTGCACAATCGTGATTTCCACAGACGGACATGCTCAAATCGTCTTAGATTTCATCACTGATCAAGAAAATATATACTCTATGGGGTCCCAGATGGATATTTCGCTGCGTTACAAACGGAATGACAAAGTGCATATGCTCTCCATATTCTTTTTTGGAGGGTATAAAAAGAGCCCAAAGATATAATTCCTTACTTGCACGTAGTACTTCACGGTTTCGGGACGGATTACAGTCATCCCTAAATACGGGCGGCAAACGTTTTTTGATGTCAAAAGTTCTCATTTCCATACATTTTGTATGGAGCATACCGAAATAACGCGGCGGCAACGCTTTGCTATTGGAAAATCCGATTTTGACAGAGCGTTTCCCAATGAAGTTAATTGCAAAAAAAAAAAACAATTTTAACCAGAGAACATAAGCAAACATTTACAAAAGTGAAATAAATAATAAAAGAAAAAATTTGTGCCCTTCGTATTAGAAAATCGAGGTAAGAAAATATTTCCAATGTGATTATATACATACATATGTATGCACGTTTGTAATTTGTACAAATTTCAATAACAAAATCACAAATGTCGTCCGTCCAGCTATTAAAATAATCAGAGCTGTTTAATTTGTTTGTTTGATAGCCCTGTTTTTATTGTTCTTTGACATAAAGTTGCCGCTTTTATTTAGGTTTGGCATTTCAGCGTTAAAGGTCAGCGGAAAAAAACGTTCCGCTTTCCGCCCGAATTTAGAGATGGCTGTTAGTTGCACAACCTTAAGAAAAATTTAAGTAAAGTGACGAACTGAGAAATTTTTTTATACCCTTTACAAAAAAGTGAAAGGGTATATCTAGGTTTGTCATTCCGGTTGGATCCTTATGAATAGCGATGAAGATTGAGCAGTGTTCGTCTGTCTAAACGTGAGCTAGAGACTTTGTTCTTGGATTTGAAATGAACTTAAATAGAGTGGTATTGAAATTCAGAAAAATCCGAAATACGGTTCCAGAACTGAGAAGCTTACACCTATTTCTCGACGCAAAATTAATATCAAAAACCAATTATTTTTTTGGTTATTTGTAAATTAAACTTATTTCATGCTTTGGGTAACCTTAATGGTCTATTAAAAACTAAAAAAATAAAATTTGTTTTCCAGTGATGGGAATGCAAAAGTTTTTTTTTGGCACATTCAGTATTTTGTAGTACAGTAATAACTAAGATTTTTAAAAATTTCAAGTTTTTCTTAAATGAAACCTCTTTATACATCATGAAGATTTGCATTGGTAAAAAAAAATTTTAAAATTTAAATTTCGCTTTGACTTTTCTTTGTGCCTTGGAATATTTATCATGTCTTTCTGAGATTTAAAAACAAATTTCGAACAATTAGCCTATGAATCTTAATTCAATTTAATATAGCAATATAAATGTTCGTTAAAATTCTTACTACATACAAATTTAAGCTATGGCTTGTGCTACCAATAATAACAAATTGGAAAAACGTTCACATGTACTTAAGTATAAAATTCAAACCAAAAAAGTTTGACTTAGGTATGATGGAACAAAAAATTCAGAAAAAATGGGACATGAAGAAAAATAATCAAACGGTAACACGGGTATTATAACAATAACATGTTAACATCAGGTTGATACAGTTCTCGGATTCTTTTTCACAATAAAATTTGTGTAAATAAGAACTGTTAGCAAATTCAACTAAGCCACCTAATAAGTGGTGACAAACACAATACACATGAGCACTGATGATGAAAGGGTTGCGTCTTTCGAAAACAGCTGTTCTGCTCTGCTGTGTAAGTTGAATAAAACTGATGTTGACTTTCCTTTGTGCCTTGGAATATTTATCATGTCTTTCTGAGATTTAAAAACAAATTTCGAACAATTAGCCTATGAATCTTAATTCAATTTAATATAGCAATATAAATGTTCGTTAAAATTCTTACTACACACAAATTTAAGCTATGGCTTGAGCTACCAATAATAACAAATTGGAAAATCGTTCACATGTACTTAAGTATAAAATTCAAACCAAAAAAGTTTGACTTATGTAGGTATGATGGAACAAAAAATTCAGAAAAAATGGGACATGAAGAAAAATAATCAAACGGTAACACGGGTATTATAACAATAACATGTTAACATCAGGTTGATACAGTTCTCGGATTCTTTTTCACAATAAAATTTGTGTAAATAGGAACTGTTAGCAAATTCAACTAAGCCACCTAATAAGTGGTGACAAACACAATACACATGAGCACTGATGATGAAAGGGTTGCGTCTTTCGAAAACAGCTGTTCTGCTTTGCTGTGTAAGTTCAATAAAACTGATGTTGACTTTCCTTTGTGCCTTGGAATATTTATCATGTCTTTCTGAGATTTAAAAACAAATTTCGAACAATTAGCCTATGAATCTTAATTCAATTTAATATAAAAAAATAAAATTTGTTTTCCAGTGATGGGAATGCAAAAGTTTTTTTTTTTTGCACATTCAGTATTTTGTAGTACATGTAATAACTAAGATTTTTAAAAATTTCAAGTTTTTCTTAAATAAAACATCTTTATACATCATGAAGATTTGCATTGGTAAAAACAAATTTTAAAATTTAAATTCCGCTTCTAGGGGTGGGAAAATGAAACATTTTTTGGTACATGCTATATTTTATAGTATGTACATGTAATAAACAAAATGGTTAAAAAATTAGCGTTTTTCTTAAACAAAACTACTTTATACCTCATGAAGATTTGCATTGATAAAAAAAATGTTGAAAATTTAAAATTTCGTTTCCAGGGTTGGAAAATTGAAATATTTTTTATGCATAAAGGTTGTTGCTTTTGCTAATTAAACCTATTTTATAGTTCAGGAAGAACAAAATTGGTATTAATATCTTAAAAAATCAAAATTTCGACTCCAGGGTTGAACAAATGATATATTTTATGGTACATGAAAGTGACCAAAAGGTTTAAAAATTGTAATTTTTATGTCAAGTAAAACTATGTTACACCTCACTAAGAATTGCATTGGTAATAAAATAAAAATTCGCTTCCAGAGTTGGAAAATCGAAATATTTTTGGTACATAAAAGTACCCACATAAATTCCAAATTTTGTGTTTTTAGTGAATTAAACCTATTTTATATATCAGGAAAAATTAAATTTGTATTAAACAGTTTTAAATTCGGTTCCAGGGTTGGAAAATCGAAAATTTTCGGTACATATTGTAAAAGTACCCACATAAACTCCTAATTTTGTTTTTTTATTAAAAATTTTAAAATTAAACATTCGGTTCCAGGGTTTGAATATCAACATTTTATGGTACGTAAAAGTAACCATATAATATGCTAGTTTTAATTTTTTTTGATGAATTATACCTACTTTATATATCAGGAAGTAGTAAACTGGAATTAAAAACCAACAAAATATAAAAGCCGATTCTATGGTTGAACAATTAGAACTTTTTGAGGTACATGAAACGGATCTTTTCTTTTTGTTTGTAAATTAAACATATTTAATATTTTTGAAAGGCGTTCAGAGGCATTAACAATAAGAAGAGCTAAACATTTAGCTTTCTAGCCGAAAAATTTAAAAGATTTCTTAAATATAAAAGTAACCGATAACATAATTTTGATTTTTTAATTAAACCTACATTCTGTTTTGGCAAGAAAGAAAGAAAAATTACATCTGTGAAGGGTATTTAAGATTCGGCACAGCCGAATATATGACTTTTACTTATTATTGCGTTTGTTATACCCTCCAAAAAAGAATATGGAGCATATATTTACTTTGTCATTCCGTTTGTAACACTGCGAAATATCCATCTGAGACTCCGTAAAGTATATATATTCTTGATCAGTGATGAAATCTAAGACGATCTGACCATGTCCGTCCGTCCGTCCGTATGTGGAAATCACGATTCAGTCCAAACGAAAAGAGCTAGACTCTTGAAATTTGGTATATATATATATATCTTAAAAGGATAGCACAGGGCCAAGTTCATAAATGGGCTGAATCGGTCCAGAGGGAAAAAGTTCCTCTAAAAAGAGCTAAGCCAACTTCTAAACAGCAACATAATTTAAAAGTTTTTTTGCAATTTTGTAAAGCAAATGATATATTTTTATGTCAAAGAAAGTCCAATGCGTTAAACTTGGAGCCATAAGCTAAAAAAAAAAAATAGTTTTAGAGCCCGCCCGTTTAGTGGGCGTTACCCAACTATTATTTTTACTACCCCAACCATTTATTTTTAAGAGTTTTATGACAAAGGTGAAATGTCTCCCCCACAGCCCATGACAGAGCAACCCCGCCAAAATACAGTTAAACATTTTAAATTTACTTACTAAATATTTGGAGGGTATTTAAGATTCGACCCGGTCGAATATAACGTTTTTTATCTAACTTGCAAATCTTTATGATTTAAATTACGTATATTGTGTCGGACAAAATCCGAATATAGTGTTTATGTGTGCGAAGATACCTTCATGTTCTAAAGGCGGATTCACCCATGTTGTTCGAACAAAGTTTTTGACCGGACAAAATTTTTGTATACCCTTCAAAAAAGAATATGGTGGGTATATTCACTTTGTCATTCCATTTGTAACGCAGCGAAATATCCATCTGAGACCATATAAAGTATATATATTCTTGATCAGTGATGAAATCTAAGACGAACTGAGCATGTCCGTCTGTCTGTGGAAATCACGATTCAGTCCAAAAGAAAAGAGCCAGACTCTTGAAATTTGGTATAAATATATTTTGAAAGATAGCACAGGTTGAGTGCGGAGATGAGCTAAATCGGGCAAGAGGGAAAAAAGTTCCCCTAAGAAGAACTATACCAACCTCTAAAAACCAAATTATATATATTTTTATGTCAAAGAAGGTCCAACGCGTTAAACTTGGAGCCATAAAATAAAAAATAATAATTTTTGGAACCCGCAGTCTTCTGTGGGCGTTATTATGTGCAAAAATAGTGTAAAAATTTAACAAACTGTTTTACTTAAGCCTACATTTCTTAAAAATAAAATTTTCAAGATTTTATGGCGAAGCTGAGACGTACCCTGGTACTACTCTGCCCTTTTTTTATATATGTATTTTGCTAATAATAACAATGCTTTATGCAATTCAATGGCCATACAGAAAAGCAATGTTCTTATTTCGTTCATTATTATTATCACAAATTCTTCAACATCAATTGCCTTTTTGGTTAATTTTATGTATAAAAAATTTCCAATTTCCCATGCCCGGAAGCGAAGTTTTAAATTAAAAATTATTTTTTTATCAATGCAAATCTTCATGTGGTATAATGTAGTCTTGCTTAGGAAAAACTCAAGTTTTGTAACCATTTTGGTTATTACATGTACTACAAAATATGGCTTGTACCAAAAAAAAACTTTCATTTTCACAACCCTGGAAGCGAAATTTTAATGCTTTGTTTAATTTTTTTATCAGTGCAACGATTCATGAGGTATAAAGTAATTTTTATTAAGAAAAATTTAAAATTTTTAACCATTTTTGTCACTTTCATGTATGTACTATTAAATATTGCACTTGTCCATCCCTGGAATCGAAATTTTATTTTCGAATTTTTGATAACAATTTTGTTCTTCTCAAATTATAAGACAGGCTTAGTTAGCAAAAAAAACAACATTAGTTGCCTGTTTGATTACTTTCATGTATAAACAAATATGCAATTTCCCAACCCTGGAAGCATATTTTGAATTAAAAAAAAAATTTTTTTGGCCAATGCAAATCTTCATGACGTATAAAGAGGGTTTGTTAAAGAAAAACTTAAAATTTTTAAAAATTTTAGTTACTACATGTACTATAAAATACGGAATGGGCCGAAAAAAAATTTTAATTTTCCATCCCTGGAAAAAATTTTAATTTGTTTAGTTTTTAATAGACCATTGAGGCTTCCCAAAGCACGAAATAGGTTTAATTTACAAACATAAAAAAAATAAGTGATTTTTGGTATAAATTTTGCGTCGAGAAATAGGTGTAAGCTTCCCAGCTCTGGAACCATGCTTCCGATCTTTCTGAATTTCAATAGCACTCTATTTAAGTTCATTTCCAATCCAACGGCCCAAGAACGAAGTCTCTAGCTCTTCTGGGGCTTGGGAAAACGGATTTCACGTACAGACAGACGGACATCGGTCAATCGTCATCGCTATTCATAAGGATCCAGAATATATATACTTTATGGGTTACCATATTGATATAGAAGAAATTAAACACGGAATGACAAACCTATATATACACTTTCACTTTTTTGTGAAGGGTATAAAAATCACAGCAGAATAAGCATTGTAGGTTATGAAACTCATACAAAACCAACCCAACAAATAAATTATATTCAATATGAATCTATTTTATTTTTCTACACCTTTAAAGGGCTTTAGACACGGCCAAATGCTTGCTGAGATTGGTTATAGTATGAGTGAAAATTTGTTAGTATGCGTGACACCAACGATGCTTGATGAAAAATCAAAAAATTTTGATTTTTGGCATGCTTACTGTCACTTGCTATAAATGTGTATGTGTTAACCCGTCAAGCACGAAAAATATTCATTATAATTATATTTTCATTGTGAACAGTTGTCAAAGAAAATCGGAAATTTAAGGGAAAACAGTGTACAAAAAGATGTAGAATTAAAAGCAAAATGGAAATGACTGATGAAAAAAAACGAATTGTTAGAACTTATATCTAAATAAAGAAGTGTTATTAACATTTCTTTATTTAGATAACTTTTTTATAATTTTTTAACCAAACGAACAGCACAAAATCAAAATGAATGCTTGATGACAATATGTCAAATAGTAAATTACGTAAAACAATATTTCAATATTTTCAATGTTTCTTATAGCAGTCAGTTTTTTAACTAATAAAGTAAAAACCAAGCAAGAACAAAAAATTGAATTTATAAAAATTAGATATAAACATTATTGGTGTTGAATGGGAACGGGTTATTAAGGAATCTTAAAGTTTACATAACTAAAGGGGGACTCCATCATTAACATATCTCATCGAATGATCAAGAATCATTAACACAGATACTTTTCCAGCATCTTAGTTATTTCTAATCTTCTCAACAATATCAATAAGGGGTGTTACACAACTGTGAAACCACAGCACAGTGGTTTAAGTTTCTAAGGAAGGCGGTCATAAGTAGTTTACTCAGCTATAGTCATCAACATAAATATGTTTACGGTATTTATGGGCCAATTAGGGTAAAATTAGATAAAAAAAAGTCTTTAAATATAATATTATAATAATTTATTTACCAAAAATGTTAGTTATTAATTAAAACATATAATAAATTTTATAACGGCAATTTAATACAGCATTTGTACATTATTTTCAAAAACGTAACATACGTAAATCCTCAGGTGATAGCATAGACTTCTTCTTTTGTGATAATTTACGTAAAGACGAAATCAACAGGTCGGAATTTAGAAGAAGTTTATGCAAAAGATCAGTGTTACTGACATCACGAGACCTTTTTCGCGTGTTGTCTCGTCTAAATTGCTTAAATAATTTATAACAAGATTCAGCGACTTCTTTGGAGAGATCGCGTATCGAAACTAGACTGTGATCAACTACTTCCGATCCATTTTATGAACTGAAGCAGGCAAATTATACCATGAATACGTACTAATAAGCATTCGCGCGGTTCCTAACGAGTAATCTCTAAATTTTGCACTATTAATTTTGAACTGTTCAGTGAGCAACAAACGGTAAAAAATATGTATGTGCTACGAATCTAGTCGTAGAGACAAAGACCCTCTGTACCATGCACATTCGCAAACAAACGCAGATAAATTCTTTTTAAATTAAAATTACAGATATAGAGGAACATTTTGATACGTAACTTGAAGGCGCCATGTGACGGCAACATAGTTAATACCTTAAGAAAAAAAAAGTCGTAAAAAATTTACGTCAAAATTGATTTGTAGTGAAACCGCTTTCCGCAAAATACGTTTTGCTTAAAAAATTATTAAATACATAATAATAACGGTAAACACCTTCAACTTAAATATCCATTGTAAAACAATAAATAAAAAATATGTTTTTCTTTGAAAAACACGCACTAAAAATTAACTTTATTAGCACTGCTGAAAAAGATAAGGAAAGTTGTTTCGATTTGTTCACTTCCGATGCACAAAAGTAAATGTAAAAAACAACTGATTGCAAATCTTTTTGCATGTTTTAGTAGTACCACTAATAGTGAGTATTACAGCGAACTAACGGTGAAAAAATCACCGTAAGTAATGTGTTTAGTCCGTTTTGAAAAATTCTGTTTTTTATCAATGTTATGTACTTTTTAGCTTAAGTTTTTTGACTCAATAATGCATTGTTCAAAACAACTTATGTATACATAGTTTTGTTTACATATTCAGATTTTCCATTGATCATATAACAGTATCGCTTAACTTCAGTTAAGCTGTATAAATGTTAACCTTGAAAAAAATAAAGTCATTATTTTCAAAAAACTGTTTTAATCACGCGACGCTAAAAAATAACGGTACTGTATGTTTACTTAAGTGTCTTTTGTTCTGCAAAATATTGTGTCAGCTTGCACATAAGCGTCAGTCGTGAAATAATTTTTGTACAGGTTGGACCGTAAGAAAAATCATTTGGATTTGACAGCGATGATTCTGTTTTGGATCCAAATGTTAATATTAATGAATATAATAATAATGATACAAGCAATACAGATTCTCAAGATGAAATAAGTGATGTAAGTAATAAGTTATGAAGGTTAAAAAGTGATAATATAAAAAATCATAATGCAGGAAAGCCAGTTAGAAACAGAAGCAAATACTAATCCGTCAACATCCAAAAATGCGAAGAAATATCTGCGCAACAAAGGTAAATCTTACACTTCAAGCAGTGGCAAAATTGTGCCTTGCCGCGCAATGCGAGTGTAGCAGCCTTGCCGAAATAAATGCAAAGATAAAATTACACCAGAACAGCAACAAGTAATTCATGAACTGTACTGGCAGCTGGGATCGTACCAATTGCGACAAGCGTTTGTAGCAGGATTAATTGAAATTCATTCAACTAAAACTATACGGAAAGATGAAAGTGAAACTAATCCAAGGAAACGAATGAAGACATACAAATATTATTTAGAAATAAGCGGTCAATGAGTTTTGGTGTGTCAGAAATGTTTTAAAGGGACTTTATGCGAAAGCGATCAGTTTTTAAAGACTGTCGCAAAAAAAAAAATTGAAGAAAATGGTGCTTTTACCGATCATGGTGCTGCAAAAAGTGTACTGCTATTGACGTCGACTTTTATTTGTTTTTTAAGAATACCCGTAATCAATTTAATGATATTGAGAACGATTTGAACAATCTGTGTAAAAGATTTTCAAAATATAAGGAACTGCTAGAAAAGATGCCAACTACGCCAACAAAGAATAATTCGTCCACAAATGTCGCAAATCTTACTAATAATAAATCCAACGTTGAAGAACGCGAAACTGCTAATTTATTACCCGGAACTTCAACCTCATGCCATTCCTCATTAATTGTTCGTCCGCATATAGCCGATATAGTTCCCGATAATGCAACATTAAGAGGACAAGTTAACTTACAATCACTGATTCCTCATAATTCACTAAATTCGCCTGTTCAAGACAATTTGTCTCCATCGCTGCCTGTTATTAAACCTGCAAATAAATCTGCTACCCTCAAAGTTGTTTCGCCAAAGAAAACTGTTTTTGCCGCTCGTTTTGCCTCAAGTACAACTACTGACGACATTAAGTCTTATATAATGGAGAAAATTAATGTTAAAATTGATATAACTGTTTTTAAATTCAAATACTCTGAACCACGAAACAAAGCATCGTTCAAAATTATTGTTCCTCAAGAATACTTTGATGTAATTGTACATTCTGACTTTTGGCCGCCTAAAGCACTTATTCGTGAATACGAATACAAAAATTCTTCAAGCGCTGATGTTGTTCACTTGCCACAATTGTCGTCAAAAAACTGAAACAAGTGTCTGCAGATTACCTTATCAGTATTGCATATCAAAATGTAAGAGGTCTTAACACTAAATTGACTAGTCTTTTTGCTAATAGTTTTGAATTTCCATATGGTATAATTGTTTTTTCTGAAACCTGGCTAAATGAGAAAAAATCCATTCATAATACTGAAATTCTATGTTCTAAATATCAAATATTTAGAAACGATCGTAAGCGCACACTTGGTGGTGGAGTTCTTATTGCTGTCCTGGATGTTTTTCAATGTGAACGTATTAATGGCTGTTATGTGATTGACAATGACGAAATTGAGTTTATTGCTGTGAAAATACGTGTTGGTTGTAAAAACTTATTTGTAACTTGTTCATATATACCGCCAAATTCACCTTTTCAGATATATAATAAACATATTTCCGCAATAACCTTCGTTCTTGATCAATCAAACACGTCGGATATATTTCTTGTTGTTGGTGATTTTAACATTCCAAACGCAAACTGGTTAAAACATTTTGATTGCAATTATATGTTACCCACAACCACATCTGATTTTATACAAATGCTTCATAGTTATGGGTTATTTCAAATAAATCATATCGCTAATGCATCTGGAAAATTTCTTGATCTTGCTTTTGTTAATAATCATTTGGATTTTTGCCTTCATAATACACTGCCTATGACTTATCCTGTTGACCCTCATCATCCACCTTTTGAAATTGATCTTTCCATATCGGATAATAACCATTTGAAGACTATTCAACGAAACATTGAACCTGCTCAATCCTACTGCTTCCCACGCACCGATTACACTGCACTAAATTTGTTGTTATCTAATGTTAACTGGGATTCCTTGCTTGCTGGTGATAACTTTGACCTCATTGTATCACGCTTCTATAATGTTTTGCAAAATGCGATAAGTACTACTGTTCCAAAGATTAATGTCATCAAAAATAATGGTCCACCTTGGAATAATCAACACTTAAGAAACGCTAAAAACAAGAAAAATAAATATTTTGTAAGATATAAAAAAACTGGTTCATCATTAGATTTTCGTAATTATGCCGTAGCAAGATCTCAGTACAACTCTGCTAACAAACTCGCATACAATAATTACATAAACCGTATCAGAAGTACTATTAAAACAAATCCAAAATATTTCTATAAATTTATAAACTCTAAGCGTCGTTCTTCATGTTATCCAAAGCATTTAAAGTATGGCTCATCAATTGCAGAGGATGACGTTTCAATAAGCAATTTATTTGCGGACTTCTTTTCAACCACATATTCCACAAAGTTTTATGACATCGCAACAACTTATCCGTACACAATAACACACTCGTCTGGGATATACTTTCCGTTTATAAATACTGATACCGTACTTTCGAACTTGAAGTCTCTGAAAAACTCTTTTTGCGCGGGTCCTGATGGTATACCAACCTGTATACTTAAAAATTGTGCTTTATCATTATCTTCGCCTCTCACTGCATTATTTAATTTATCTATTAAATCAAGTTATTTGCCACCAATTTGGAAGAAATCGTTTATAATTCCTTTATTTAAGAATGGAAGTAAAGCTGATGTCTCTAACTACAGAGGTATTGCTAAAATTAATGCAATTCCGAAGCTGTTTGAAAAAATACTTACTGAAAATTTATATCATCAAATATCACCTCTTCTATCACCTTGTCAACATGGTTTTCGTAAGTCTCGCTCTACTGTTACTAACATTTTGGAACTCACTACAATTGTTAATGAAGGTTTTACAAAAAAAAATGCAATCCGATGCGATTTATACCGATTTCAGCAAGGCGTTTGATAAAGTAAATCATAACCTTTTATTACAAAAATTATCACTTTTGGGCTTTAGTGACTCTGTTGTAAAATGGTTAAATTCTTACCTATCACAAAGAACCCAACAAGTAAAGTTTGGAAATGTTATGTCGAAGATCATTCAAGTAAATTCTGGTGTTCCACAAGGCAGTCACTTGGGTCCTATTTTGTTCACACTTTTCATTAATGATTTACCAACTGTTGTTTTGAATTCCATGGTATTGATGTATGCTGATGATGTTAAAATTTTTAACTCGTTTAATGATATCGACGGTTATAATTTATTATGTGCTGACTTAAAAAATTTTTCTCAATGGTGTAATTTCAATTTACTGGAATTAAATTTAAAAAAGTGCAAACATATCTCATTTTTCAGACATCGTCCGATAGAGACTCAATATCATATTGATACTGCTGTTTTAAGTAAAGTTCAATCAATAATGGATCTTGGCATACTTTTGGATCACAGGCTGAACTTTCGTGATCACATTTCAATGATGGTAAATAAAGCTTACGGGATACTTGGTTTTATGAAACGCTGGTCAAAGGAATTTCGTGATCCTTACACTACAAAACTTTTATATACCTCTCTTGTTCGACCAATTCTTGATTATGGGTCAACTGTTTGGGATCCTTGTTATTCTATTCATATAAATAGTATTAAATCAGTACAAGTTTTTAATTTTCTGCCTCCGTGGTCTTGGCTGGAACTCACATGTCTTGCCGCCGTATCAAAGTACACTTGCTTTGATAAAACTGCCAACTTTAAAAAGTAGACGACTAATGCTGAGCACATTGTTTATTTTGGGCCTGATTCGTGGTGAAGTTGATTTGGAATTCTTGCTTAGTCGAATTTGCTTCAACGTTCCTGTTAGACCTTCACGTAATTTTGAACTCCTATTACTTAAATATTACCGTTCTATATATGCCAATAATGACTCCTTCCGTCGTGCATGTGAAAACTTCAATAAATGCTACCATATGATCGAAATGTCTGAGAGTAATATAATACTGAAGAGAAAATTAACTTTGTATTTAAATACTTGATTCCTTTTGTTTGATGTTATATGTTAAAAATCTTACTTTGTTTAAAAACTTATTCGTTGTACTGTATATTGTTATATGTATATAAGTAAACTTTGTTATTAATGTTAGTCAGTAAGGATATAAAATCTATTGACTTAAATAAATAAATAAATAAATAAATAAAATAAATAAAATCGCGGAAAACACCCAAACCCAAAAAAACTCTCAGCTTCAAAGGAAATAAAAGTGATTGAGTTTATAAACTCTTTCCCTTCATATGAATCGCACTATACTCGACGTGACACATCCAAGAGATATTTGCCTGGCGATTTGTCTGTTGCTAAGCTTTATAGGCTTTATTGCGAAAATTATGATCACTCTATATCAATTTCCAAATTTTCTCAGATTTTTCACACATTGAATTTAAAATTCAAAAAACCAAAACTAGACACTTGTCACAAATGTGACATGTTCAATTCAAAAATAAAAGTTGCAGAAGCAGAATCACTGGTTGCTTTAAAAACTGAGCAAGCAGATCACCATCACGAAGCGAATCAAGCTTTTGAATCAAAACGAATTGATAAGCAAAAGGCAAGTGCTGATAAAAATTTAAAAGTATTTTTCTTTGATTTGCAACAATGTCTTCCTACGCCATTTTTACGCTCGTCAGTATCATTTTATAAAAGGCCATTGTGGACTTTCAATCTAACTGTGCATGACTGTGTAACAAATGAACCATTCTGCTATATGTGGCACGAAGCTTTGGCTAAACGTGGTGGCAACGAGATAGCGTCATGCTTATTCCAACACTTACAAAATCTACCACTCTCTGTCAACCATGTAATTTTGTATAGTGATTGCTGCCCTGGCCAGAATAAAAATTCTTTTGTTGCAACAATGTTTGCCATATTCATGCAATTAGCCGACACAACAGGATCAATAAGTATAATTGATCATAAGTTTATGGTTCCTGGCCACACACATATGGAGTGTGATAGTGATCATGCTTTGATCGAAAAAAAGAAAAAAGTAGCATCAGTACAAATTCACCACCCTCGGGACTGGTATCAGTTTATTAGGACTGTTGGAGTAAAAAGAAAATTTAGTGTAATTGAAATGAATATTAATAAATTTTTTGATTTTGCGAGTGCTGCTAAGGAATTATTTTTATGGAGAAAGGTGGATGACGAAAGGCAGAAATACTGTTGGGCAGATATAAAATGGTTACGATTTACTAAAGAATTTGGATCCGTTTTCTTTAAAAGTTCCCTTGATGAAAATGAACCTTTCAGAAAAATTAATTTAAGGAAAAGAGGTATAAGCTCTATTAAAAAAAATAATTTAAAACAATGCTATTTTTCGCCACTTGAAATTAATCAAAAGAAGAAACAAGATTTAATTGACATGTTGCCACTTATTGATGACATTTATAAGGACTTTTATTTAAACTTGCATACTGCAGACACGTTAAACTTCCACCCGGACTTAACCGAGGCTGATGAGATTTTTGAATAAATAAAAAATTTCATATTCAACAATGTTATATTATTAATTATAGAATTTATTTTTAATTTTTCGTTAAAAACAAAAATATTGTCATGTAAACAATAACCTTATCTTTTTTAATGTCTTATTATAAACTTGAATAAAACCTCTTATGTTTACTTAAAACTACACAATACATAATTTTCATTTAAACAGAAGCGCTTAAGTTACTTAAGGTCCAGGTCAACGCAAATTTCAGTTTCGAAAAAGCGCTTAAGTAGAAAAGGCGTAATGTTCATGTAAATTATTTATTGTAATTTAATATTTTATTTACTTATGATTTAGTTGCTGATAAACAATGCTCAATGTGTTAAATTAGGTCAATATTATTTTCATTCGCTATGCACAAATAAATGTCAATAACCGTATGCACAATTATAAACATTTAAGTTAGCATTTTAGTTCCTGAAATAAATATAGGTCACTGTTAAACTAGCAGTTTTAACACAATAGATAAGCAGTTTTTACTTTAATTAATTTGTATAAAAGAAAGTCAAATAAAGTTTACAATCGGAGTTTTTATTAAGACAGTAAACGAATTGTTTTATTAGAACTCTTCCTCCAGGTTAAAGTGCTTGAGAGGACATAAAAACCATATCATTTCTTCAGGCTACATGTGCTTGTAAGAAACCACAATTCAACACAAACATTTTGGTGACCCCGACGTGATCCTGTAACAAGTGCAGGACAGTAATCGATTGAATCCGCAACAGGACACTATTAAATCATGGCTTCGTTTGAAGAACTGGTCAACAGGCAAAAATTGACCGGAGAACGGATTGAAACAATAATCCGCAACTTTAAAAAGGACCCTTCATCGAGAAAGGAGTCCACTAGCTATTTCCAAGAACGGTTAAGAAGACTGGACGAGGAATGGTCGAACTTCGAGGTGACCGACAACCAAATCCGATTGCTGGAAGATTTACCGCTGGAACATAAATATTTTAGTGAGGACTACTACCAGGCAATAATGGACGTCGTGCATCAATACAAAGAGCTATTTGAACAAGGAATACTAAAAGTAGCTCCAGCTGAATCAAGGAAACAGCCCATCAGCCAGCAAATAACTAAGCATTGTGAGCCAACAGCCAGTTGCAATAATGAACTCGTTAAGAGTATGCGCCGACAAGCTGCCATGATGGCATCGCTAGAACGTTTATTAACTAATGGTTTCACAAATGAGGAAACCCAAGTTGCCCACAGACTATGGGCAAATATTGAAGAACTACATTACAATATAGCGGGAATGAGTGACGATCCGGTGAGTCAGGGCTACAACATGGAGCGATACATTCAACTAGAAATGAAATTGCGAGAAACTATTAAAGATTTCACCAGCAATCCATCAAGTCCTTGCCATTCGGAAAATAACAATGGGCATCCAACTGTACCAATTCCCAAAATAACGCTACCGAAGTTTGATGGAAATTACTTGAAATGGAAAGAGTTTCATGACTTGTTTTCATCCTTGATAGTTATGCAGCCAATACCTAGTGTTCAAAAAATCTGGTATCTAAAAACACATGTGGTAGGAGAAGCTGCAAATCTAATCAAGCACTTCACGGCTACCGGAGAAAATTTCGAGGCAGCTTGGGCCGTAGTAACCGATCGATATAACAACAAAAGACTACTAGTCAGTAAGCTAGTGCATGAACTGGTAGATGCTCCAGGTAAAACCACATCTGATAACTACAAGTTACTACATGACAGAACACAGGAGTGCCTTTTATCATTAAAAAATCTTCAAATAGATACGTCATCCTGGGATCCACTTCTGCTACATTTGCTATTAAGAAGGCTAGACCAAGCTACACGTCTTCGGTACGAACAATCTCTTTTGAATCCACGAGAAGTGCCAACTGTCAAAGAATTTCTACAGTTTTTGGAAAGGCATTTCCAGTCAATGGAAGCAATAACGGAAAAGGGTAAACATTTAACTACAACGACAAGGGTGTGCAATTCCATTACAGCAGAAGGCCAACACAGCGGTTCCTGTATCATATGTAAGAACACCGGGCACCCATTATTTTCATGTAAAAGGTTTCTCCAGCTATCACCATCAGCTCGCCTCCAACTCATTCAAAAACAAAACTATTGCGTTAACTGTTTAAAACCTGGTCATAGCGCAAAAAATTGCATGCGAGGAAGTTGCATGAAATGTTCTAAAAAACACAACACGTTGTTGCATCTAGAGCATGTGGAACAGATCAACAAGTCATCAACAAAAAATATGAATCGCTTACCAACAGACAAAACTAGTTTACAGATGAATCAGGAAGCCACGTCGCTTGCTACATCTAAACATTGCAATTCTAACAGCTATGTACTTCTTAGTACGGCACGGATCAAAGTTAGAACGAATGAAAAAGAAATACAATGCAGAGCAATTCTCGATTCAGGATCACAGCTCAACCTGGTTAGCGAACGGTTAGTCAAACGTCTCGGAATTTCGCCCAAAGCAGCTTCAATCTCTATTAGCGGCATTGGATCAAGCAACACTAAAGTTCAACATCGAGTGAACATCGCTCTACATTCTCGAGTTGGCAACTTTTCTACTCGTTTGGAGGCAGCTGTTCTACCACACATAATTTCACCGCAACCATCTCAACTCATCAATATTGACCACTGGTCAATTCCCAAAAACATTCTACTAGCTGATCCAGAATTTCATCGACCAGACAAAGTAGATGTGTTATTGGGTGCAGAGTTTTACCATCAACTATTAGCAAAAGGGCAGATTCAACTAGCAAATGATTTACCCACTTTACAAAACACTGTACTTGGATGGGTTGTATCTGGAAAAATATGCGGATACAATTCACATACAAGTGCATGTGGAGTATGTACTAGTCACGAGGACAACTTGGAAGAAGCCATTGCTCAACTCTGGGAAATTGAAACCATAAAAACAACTGATAAGGGAATGTCAACTTCAGAAAGACTATGCGAAGAACATTTTAATCAAACTCGTACAATCGAAAACACGGGGAGATATATGGTGAGATTACCATTTTGCAACAACCCTAACGTAATAGGCGACTCACACGGAATTGCATTCAACCGTCTTTTGGCACTAGAAAGACGACTAGCAAAAGTGCCAGAAATTAAATCCCAATATAAGGCCTTCATGAAAGAATATGAAGCATTGGGCCACATGACTCAAATAGATATTAATACTGAATCAATGCCAAGATATATAATCCCTCACCACTGCGTACTCAAGCCTGATAGCTTAACAACAAAATTACGTGTCGTCTTCGATGCTTCTACAAAAACGTCTGAGGGCATGTCGCTGAACGACTTAATGTACACAGGACCAACAGTTCAAAGTGAACTATTTTCTATCTTACTTCGGTTCCGAATGCCACGTTTTGTTTTTACGACAGATATTGAAAAGATGTACAGACAAATACTAATACATCCTGACGATAGAAGATTTCAAACCATTATATGGAGGGAGGATCCAACAATAGCAGTAAAATATTATCAGCTAAATACTGTTACCTATGGTACACGAGCTGCCCCATATTTGGCAACAAAATGCTTGGAGACTATAGCTAAAACAAACATGAGTAAATACCCATGGGGATCCCAATTTTTGCTTGAAAACTTTTACGTGGATGATGGGATCGGTGGAGATGATAACCTAAACACAGCCATAGCAATTCAGAAAGAGTTGAAGTGTATACTTAGCCAGCATGGATTTAAGCTACAAAAGTGGACTGCAAATCATCCACAACTACTTCAAACAATTGGAGAAGCTCAACAAGAAGTTAATTTTGACTTCAACAGTGAAAATAATCACACAGTAAAAACCTTAGGTTTATCCTGGATGCCAAAATGTGATAAATTTTGTATTAAGGTAGTGCTCAAGGAAATACAGGTAGTTACCAAGCGAACAGTTACTTCAGATTTAGCTAGACTATTTGATCCGTTAGGATTGCTGTCACCAATTGTAGTCTCTGCTAAAATGTTCATTCAAGAGCTTTGGCAAACAAAACTGGAATGGGATGATGTGTTACCAACAACTCTTCATATGAGGTGGACAACATTCCGTAATGAATTGCAACATCTAAAGAATCTGGAAATTCCACGACACATCTTTGAAGGGAATATCTCCTCCAGGATACAAATTCATGCGTTTGCGGACGCTTCAGAAAAGGCTTATGGTGCAGCTATTTACGTAAGATCAATCCTCAAGAACAATCAGGTAATGGTGAGACTATTATGCGCAAAATCACGGGTAGCTCCATTAAAACGCCAAACCTTACCTCGTCTTGAACTTTGCGCAGCACTGTTAAGCGCTCAATTAACCGCAAGAGTAAAGAAGGATTTAAAACTAGAGAGTGCACCCACATATCTATGGACTGACTCAGAAATAGTTTTAGCCTGGATCAACTCTGAATCGTCATCGTATCACACATTTGTGTCTAACCGAATCTCTGTCATACAGGAAATCTCTATTGCAGAACAATGGAGACACGTTAGATCTAAAGAAAACCCGGCGGATATGATATCACGAGGACTCCCCCCATCAAAATTAGCAGCCAGCACTTTATGGTTCTACGGACCCTTGTTTCTACACGGGAAAGAAGAAATTTGGCCAGCAGCATATTCCAAGGCTAGTGTTATAAGTGACAATACCAACATGGAACTTAGAAAAATTGCTGCAGTCACCACATCAACTAATGTACCAAGTGACACGTCAAGCATAGTTTATAATGTACAGCACAATGGGTCCTTTAGAACGCTACAACGGGTGGTAGGTTACATGCTCAGATTCATCAATAACGCAAGAAGACGCACACAAAAATACGAGTTAGCGCTGTCAGTTCAAGAATTAGAACAGGCTCTAGTAGTGATCGTCCGTGGAATGCAAAGTTCAGATTTTGAAGAAGATTTAAAAAACTTAAGAAAATATAAGGAGGTCAGTAGAAATAGTCCATACAAGAATCTTACTCCGTTTATGGATACCAACAGCATTATAAGGGTCGGAGGACGACTAGAGTCATCATCACTTCCATATGATGCCAAGCATCCAATGCTGATTCCTTACAATGATCCTATTTCAAAATTGCTCATGCAAGAGGTGCACAAACAAAATCGGCACTGTGGTCCGCAAGCACTCTTAGCACATGTGAGGCAAAGATTTTGGCCAGTTAAGGGAAAATCAGCAGCTCGATCAATTGTACAACATTGTGTAAAATGTACCAGAGCCAAACCACAATTACTTACTCAAATCATGGGTAACTTGCCATCTACTCGAGTCACTCCAGCTAGAGCATTCATAAATTCCGGTGTAGATTTTTGTGGACCTGTCTGGATTCATCATAAAATAAGAGGTAAACGTCCTCACAAGGCCTACGTAGCTGTGTTTTGTTGTTTTGCAACTAAAGCGGTTCACTTGGAACTGGTAAGCGATTTAACAACAGACGCATTTTTAGGTGCATTCAGGCGGTTTATAAGCAGGCGAGGCCATTGTAAAAATTTGTATTGTGACAACGGAACAAATTTCGTTGGTGCAAGAAATCAGCTGAAGGAACTTTCCGATACAATTCACACAGGCTCAGCTCAAAACAAAATAAATAAAGAGTGTACATCCAGAGGAATCACGTTTCACTTCATACCACCTAGAGCACCTCACTTCGGGGGTTTATGGGAAGCCGCAGTTAAATCGGCAAAACATCATCTAATTAGAAGTACTGCTACTGCATCTTTGACGTATGAAGAACTTGATACTGTAATCATAGAAATCGAAGGTATCCTTAATTCTCGTCCAATAAGTCCAATGTCAGACAATCCAAATGACTTAACGGCACTAACCCCTGGTCATTTTCTCATTGGAGAGCCACTGAATGCTCAAGTCGACGTAAGTGCGGCGGAACACAAGACAAGTCTGTTGACAAGATGGAAACTGGTAACACACTTAAAGGGCGAATTTTGGAGACGATGGTCACAAGAATACTTGTGTGAACTCCAATATCGACATAAGTGGAAGACACAGAATAATAATATTAAAACTGGAGACATGGTCATAGTAAAGGAAGATAACACAACACCACTAAACTGGCCCTTAGGAAGAGTCATAAAGGTGCATCATGGAGATGATGGAATTGTTCGAGTAGTTGATGTAAAAACATCGACAGGAGTTTGCAAAAGAGCTATTGCGCGCCTAGCACCATTACCAGTAGACAAGGTAGAATGTGGTGAAGCGCTTCACCACCAAGACTCTCATGATCCAAGTAGCTCGCAACAAAATAAAACATCTGAAGGACATAAGGAAGAGTGGATTACGACGCAACAAGAAAAAGTGGAAACTCCTAAAAAAAGAAGGAGGGTTTCTCTAACCCATAATATCGTCACTATAATGATGGCTCTTATCCTAATACCAATGGTATTAGGAGCACAAATACATAACAAAAGATTTGGAAATCAGTTGGGCATACATTTTGAAGGAATCGGATCGGCAGCAATTTCGTCCACAGAATGGCAATTAGTGATCTATTATGATTTAAAAGAATTTTGGTCTGAAGCAGCGGTATTCGCGCAAGGTACAAAGACGCTAAATCATTTGTGTAAAGAAATGCTAGAAAAAGCAACATGTGCAAATCTAGTAAAATATTTTGAGCACACTGAAGCAGAACTAACTTTAGACAGCACGTTACTCTCAGGAAGAATACACAAAAGAGCAGCTCTTGACGTGGTTGGGAATATTGCAAATTCCCTGTTTGGGGTATTAGATTCCGAATACGCAAAGGAAATGGCGCATAAGATTTCACAAATTAAGGAAAACGAAGCGCATTTGTTGAACCTGCTAAAAAATCAGACATCAGTCATAGATTCAACAATCAACATCATGAAAGCCGACCAGGAAGCAGTGAAGAAAAAGTTTGACCAAATCGATCTACAAATAGCAGAGGTGCACAATATGATACGGGACAATAGAGAAGAATATCATCAAGAAAAAATTTACCGTATTTTTTCATCACTATGTATTCAATTAAGTATTACGGCAGCAAATCTGCAGCGCACACAATCGTTAATACTTGACATTCTGACAAACACTCACCATGGCATAATAAGTCCATTCTTATTAACTCCTCACCAGTTACAGCAGGAAGCAGAAAAAATTAAATTCCATTTACCCGAAACGCTAGAACTACCTGTGAAAAGCGAAGATACATTACAACTGTACAAACTAATGAGAATAAAGGGTGGACTCACAAAAAACACAGCAGTGTTTAGTATTACGTTACCATTAGTTGAATGCGACCGCTTTCAAATATTTAATATTATTCCAGTACCAAATTGGATCAACAAGACTCTTGTTGCGGTAAAGCCTTGTGCAGCTCTTCTAATCATTAACATTGCTCGAAGGCAATATTTTACCATAAGTAACACTGAGTTCGAATTATGCTCACTGCTTGCAGACGACACGTATTTATGCTCTCCGAATCAAGTAAGATATGACCAGGGCTCCTCAACATGTTCCTGTGAAATGAATTTGTTTTACAACAATACTCGACCAGATTGTCCTGTACAGCAAATTGAAGATACTCTAGCCTGGATCCCTCTCCGCCACAAGAACAAATGGATCTACGCAGTTCTGGGCACATCTCATGCAACAGCAGTGTGCAAACAGGAAATTACACAGCTAACACTTGAAGGATCTGGGTTGCTGATTCTGGAACCAGACTGCATTCTCAAATACAGATTCAGGACGATGCATGGACAACAAATTGTTGCTAGCTCACTGAAGACATCATACACTAGTTTTTGGGAACTAACCGAACAGAACCAGCAAGAACATTTGCAACCATTACTAAACAAAATACAAACAAGCGAGTATCAGTCGCAAGTTAAAAATTTGACAATTCTACAAAGCTCATTGGCCGCACAAGAAATAATGAACTTACCAAACAAAATTGAAGTTCATAATTACCATCACATGGCAGTTGGCTACACAGCATTGGTCATCACAATATGCATTTCAATCTATCTACTTATCAAGCGAAAATTCAAATCACGACTGAATAACTCAACTCCAATTCCAGCGCCTCGTCTACAGCAAGCAGAAACTGACTTCACTGTACACATATAAGAACCAATCCAGCCTCTCATCTGATGACAGTGAATGCCAGCTCAGCATATTAATAATATAATTCTTATCTTAGTTTTTTCTTGTTTGTTTCTATTTTTGAGCTTCTCTCAACGCGGGGAGCATGTTCATGTAAATTATTTATTGTAATTTAATATTTTATTTACTTATGATTTAGTTGCTGATAAACAATGCTCAATGTGTTAAATTAGGTCAATATTATTTTCATTCGCTATGCACAAATAAATGTCAATAACCGTATGCACAATTATAAACATTTAAGTTAGCATTTTAGTTCCTGAAATAAATATAGGTCACTGTTAAACTAGCAGTTTTAACACAATAGATAAGCAGTTTTTACTTTAATTAATTTGTATAAAAGAAAGTCAAATAAAGTTTACAATCGGAGTTTTTATTAAGACAGTAAACGAATTGTTTTATTAGAACTCTTCCTCCAGGTTAAAGTGCTTGAGAGGACATAAAAACCATATCATTTCTTCAGGCTACATGTGCTTGTAAGAAACCACAATTCAACACAAACACGTAATATCTTCTGAATTCAAAAATATTTTTTTAAAATATTCATCCTTCTGCTCTAATAAACATGTTACCAGTATATTAATTCATAAATTATTCGCAAAAATCAAGTAGAATAAAAATTACACAAAATTACGCTTCTCACAAATAAGCCTTTACGCTTCTCACAAATAAGCCTGGTGAAAGTGTGTTTTTCAACTAATTTTTTTGTTAGTTTCTGTCCTATATTTTCTTATTTGTGTACGAATTCGTTAAAGTGAAGATATCTTTATCATCGTATCTCAAACCCAGTGTCCATAAAATATCCTGCATTATGTAAACAGAATCTCTTATGGTTAGCTTGCGCTTGTCTAAAACTGCAGCGCCTTAATTTAAAAAATAATATTCATTGACTTAATTTACATCGAAACTTTGCAAGATATCCTAAATTTACTTTGTTGTTAATATTATATCATTTAATCGTTGAGCCGCAGGTGACTACGTGTTTTAAACTCCGGTCACACTTATCAAATATTTGTCCAAAAACGCGTAACCACTACTATTAAGGGGACAGGTGAGGAAAGATCAGGAGAATTTTTTTGTAGCTATGTCAACCTTTTCACTTCGCCGGCTAATTTTTTCTACAGGACCGACGAAGGAGGGTGCTGCTTTTACTCTGTTTTTTTAGTACATGATCGTGTCAGTCGCTGCCAATTATGTTCAGTGACCAGTGCTATGCCTTCATCACTGAAACAGGTTGGCAACAACTAACAAATCATGCACTAATGCTGATCAGAAGAAGTCAACACAATATTCATGACTCAGCGCGGGGTTGAACTCAGGACCCATCGCTTCATAGTGTCGTGTTCTACTAGTTCAGCCAACAGCACCCTCAAATACTAATAGAAATCCTTTTAAACAAACAATTGTTTATTCAGATAAATAATTTCCAATTGTATTAACCCCATTAGCGGGTATGCGGGAAAAAATTATTATATAATATAAGGGACTTTGAACACGCTATACAATGTGCGATATATTTAAAAAATTCAGTACCGTGCCTAACGCGGAGAAGGCTGTTTAATTTTCAACTTTTTACGGGTCATGTTCAATGTAATTGCTAATTAATGCATATTTGCTTACAGTTTTTTTATACACTTCACAAAAAAGTGAAAGGGTATATATAGGTTTGTCATTCCGTGTGTAATTTCTTCGATATCAATATGGGACCCCATAAAGAATATATATTCTGGATCCTTATGAATAGCGATGACAATTGAGCGATGTCCGTCTGTACGTGAAATCGGTTTTCCCAAGCCCCAAGAGGAGCTAGGGACTTCGTTCTTAGACCGTTGGATTGGAAATGAACTTAAATAGAGTGGTATTGAACTTCAGAAAGATCAGAAGTATGGCTCCAAAGCTGGGAAGCTCACACCTATTTCTCGACGCAAAATTTATACCAAAAATCAATTATTTTTTTTAATGCTTGTAAATTAAACCTATTTCGTGCTTTGGGAAGCCTCAATCAATGGTCTATTAAAAACTACAAAAATTAAATATTTTTCCAGGGATGGGAAATAAAAAAAATTTTCGGCCTATTCCGTATTTTGTAGTACATGTAGTAACTAAAATTGTTAAAAATCTCAAGTTTTTCTTTACCAAAACCTCTTTATACGTCATGACGATTTGCATTGGCCAAAAAAAAAAAAAAATTTAATTCAAATTTTGTTTCCAGGTGTGGGAAATTGAATTTTTTTTATACGTGAAAGTAATCAAACAGGCAACTGATGTTGTTTTTTTGCTAACTAAAACTGTCTTATAACTTAGGAAGAACAAAATTGGTATCAAAAATTAAAAAATAAAATTTCGAATCCAGGGATGGACAAGTGCAATATATAATATTTATTTATTTATTTTTATTTATTTATTTAGTCTATGGATTAATACTTACAGACTGATACAATTAAAATATAACAATGTTTCAGAAATGATAAGTACATACATACATATATAAATGGAATCAATAAAGCTTTGTTTTACAATTTTAACAAGACAAATTACAACAAAACCAAAAAGTATGACTTTAACAAATTTCGATTTAACAAATTAAACATTTATTTATAATCAATTTTGTAATGAGTTAAGATGTAAAATTATATCATTTTTTACGACATCCAATACTTTTGTTGAAATCGATACAAGGGTAAAGTCTATTAAAATCATTGCAAATTCTCCGAAAGGGATCGAAGTTACTATAGTTTGTAGTGTAAAACTTAATTCTCAAGAAGCTATAATACCGCGTTGGACGATTGGGTATATTCAAGTTTCTTTTGCTCAGGAGAAATTGAGATGTGATGCAGCCGTTTATTAATTTCAGCAAAAAGGTAACATTTAGCATTTGCCGACGGCTCCTTAAGCTTAATAAGTCCTAAGCGTCTCTCGTAAGATGGTAATCTTATATTAGAATTCCAAGGAAGACCACGAAGACAAAATAATAAGAATTGCAGTTGTACTGACTCTATTCTATTTGAATGTGAAAGATATTGTGGGTCCCATACAACCGTATTCAAGTATTGGGCGAAGTAAAGTAGTAAATAACATCTTGGTTGTGTAAGCGTTTAATAAAACCCAGAACACCAGTAGCTTTGTTAATCGTCGAAGTTATATGGCACCTGAAGTCCAGTTTTTTATCTAAAATAACTCCCAAGTCATTAAATGAATCCACTAGGTCAAGAAAAACATTATTCATTTTATAGAGTCCATTGATTGGAGTTGTTCTTGAGAAAATCATATATTTGCACTTTTTCATATTTAGCTCCATTAAATTATTAGCGCACCAAGTGGTTAAGTGTATAAAGTCAGCTTGGAGACGCAACTGTTGGTCAATAGAGTCAAACGACAAGAATAACTTTACATCATCTGCATACATTAGTGTATTTGAGTTTTCAACAACGGAGGCAAGATCATTAATAAATAAAGTAAATAAAAGTGGGCCGAGATGACTACCCTGAGGCACACCTGATATAACATTTATATCAGTAGAGAGCATATTGCGGAACTTGAAACACTGCATTCTGTTCTTCAAATAAGATTCAATCCATTTTATTAGAGACGTTCCAAATCCAATTCGATCAAGCTTATGAATGAGTAAGTTGTGATTCACCTTATCAAAGGCCTTACTAAAATCAAAATAGATGACATCAGTTTGTTTGCCAGTGACAAATCCATCTTTAACTAAGGTGTTAATTCTAAGAGATTCGTAATAGTTGATCGACCTTTACAGAAACCATGCTGCGCAGAAGAAAGGATAGACGTTGCTTGATAAGACAATGTATCGCATAAGAGTTGCTCAAACAACGGAATGATGAACGATTTCTTCCAAATTGGAGGAAAATAACTCAATTTGAATGATTTGTTGAATAAATAGGTCAATGGAGTGCTTAGTGAATGAGGACAGTATTTTAAAATACTACTAGGAATACCAACAGGACCGGAAACATACGAAAGTTTTAGATTTTTCATATAAGTCAAAACAGTTTGCTGCTCAATACGGGGTACATTAAAATTCACTGATTCAGGGATATGGCAAGAATACTGCTCGATATTGCTAAACGTAGACGATGAATAGGTTGATGCAAAAAAGTCAGCAAACATATTATTTATAAATTTATCTTCTGAAGACTCACAATCTTTAAACTTCGTAACAGAAGGGAAATCTGACACACGCCTCTTCGAATTGACAAACTTATAAAAAGATTTGGGATCATTTTTTAAGTTATTTTTTATCCTGTTTAAATAAGCACTATAAGCCAGTTGATTAGCAATGGTATATGCAGATCTTGCTGAGAAGTACATAGTTGAGATGTATTTTGCCTGTACTTTTTAAATAGTTTACTCTTTCGGTTTTTAAGTCTTGAAAGTTGTTTAGTGTTCCAAGGTGGACCATGGCAGGGCGCAGGTAGTTCTCTAGGTATTGAAGATAGGAAGCATTTGTGTAGTAAAATTTTTCGATACTTTTTTCTAAATCATTGCCATAAGATAATTCATTTAACCAGTCGATTTGAGAGAGTTCACGCTGAAGTTTAAAGTAATTTGTTGATTTAAAGCGAAAAATTTTATTTTGCTGAGATGTATTTGACCGTCGAAGAGGTTGGTAGATATAAGTTACTTCAATCGTAGGATGATAACTATCCTCATGATTTGAAAGCGGGGATGCTGCGATATCGAAAAGTCTGACGGTTCATTAACAAATACAAGGTCTAACAATTTATCAGAACTATTTGTGATGCAGTTGATTTGAAAAAGGCAGCACTCCATTAAACTGTTAATGAAATACTGTGATAACTCCGAAGATTGAAGAGGTGACAAATAATTGCAATCAGGCACAGATTTCCAAGACACATTTGGCATATTAAAATCTCCCAGCACAAGTATAAGATCATTTGAATTTATTTATCTGCAATAACATTTATAGCTTTTAGGTAATCCTCATAGATAGAATATTGCGAGTTAGGAGGAATATACAAGCAAATAATATACATAAGCTAATACGCATATAAACACAATGTGCAAAAAATCATGCAGTATAATGTCTTCCGACGAAAACATAGTTGAGACAGCAATTAAAACACCACCACCCGATTTTTTTACAATATTATTGCCTGTTTGACAACTTTCTCTATCTTTTCTGAAAATTTGGCATCTGAAACACATAATTTCGGTATTATTAATTTTACTATTAAGCCAGGTTTCAGTGAATACTATAATATCGTTGGTATATCCAAAGCTGTTTCGGTAAATCGATGACAATTTTTAATTAATATCCCTGACATTTTGGTATAAAATAGACATTAGTTTTTTGGATTGGGGTGCACTAAATTAGGCAATCGAGCATTATTATCATCTTTATAAATGAATTCACGTGCTAAAGCATTCTTAGGTCAAAACTCTTGACTAACAATTTGTTGAAACATTACTTCCGGTACAATTATTTTGAATGATGCTCTATTTCTAGAGTTTATTTTAAAAACGAGAATATCCTGTGGTGAGCAATTTTCAAATTTCCTTTGGATATACCATTTGATATCTTCAGCTTTTGTATCCGATGCGAAACGTGTAGCAAATATTGTTTTTTTTCTGAGGAATCGTACGCAACTCTCTTGGGGCAGTTGACGTATCAGCTAAATTTTGATTATGAATTGTAGACGAGCTCGGTATTGAGGTTAAACGGACTGGAGTTGAGACATCAAAATTACTTAATTGAGCGGGGCTTAGAGATTTTGAAGCATTATTTAGAGGCACGGCCGTTGATTAGTAGCTCAGATCATTATTCATGTTGGCATGAATAATGTTACCAACATTATCTGAGGCATGAGTCATAGTTGTTCTTGGAGGAGAATTTTTAGTTAAACTGGATCCGTCATTAATCGTATTAACTACATATTGATTCACTGTTGCAGAAGTATTGTTACCTTTATTCAACAATCTGGGGCTTTTGCGGAGAATTGTGGATGGTGATTGTAAACTATCTAAAGTTTTAAAGTCACTAAAAAATTTTCCATATTCATTAATTTGTTCAGTTAAATGGCCAAGGTTATTCTGGATTTGCAGGAAATTGTTTTTAGTGCTCTGGAAGAATTTAAAAAATTCAACACTGACTTTTTGGCAACTATTACGAACTATTATGAACCGTGACATAACCAGCAGATTATCATTCTATCATCCGATCCTACTAAAGTACATCCCTTTTTCAAGCATGCCATCTTGGGAATTAACGATGAAACAATCAAATATATGTATATAATTTTGAGTTTTTATAAATAATCCGATGCAATTACTTTTGCTCACTGAGTAGTGAAAAATGGTAATGCAGTTTACAATTAACAACGAGGGGTATTGCAGTGACAAGAAAGTGACCAAAACGGTAACAAATTTTAAATTTTTCTTTAAAAAAATTACTTTATACCTCATGAAGCGTTGCACTGATAAAAAAATAAAATAAAAAAATTTAAATTTCGCTTCCAGGGTTAGGAAAATGAAATTTTTTTGGTACATGCAATATTTTGTAGTACATGTAATAACCAAACTGGTTAAACAATTTTAGTTTTTCTTAAACAAAACTACTTTATACCTCAAGAAGATTTGCATTGATAAAAAAATTTTAAAAATTAAAATATCGCTTTCAGGGTTGGGAAATTGAAATTTTTTTTATACATAAAAGTAACCAAAAAGGCAATTGATGTTGTGTTTTTGCTAACTAAAACTATTTTATATTTTAGGAAGAACAAAATTGGTATCAAAAATTTCCAATAAAATCACAATTTTGAACCCAGGGTTGGACAAGTGCAATATTTTATAGCTCATGAAGGTGACCAAAATGGTTCAAAATTGTAAAGTTTTCTTAAATAATACTATTTCATACCTCACGGTAAAAAAAAAATTAAAATTTCACTTCCAGGGTTGGGAAGTTTAAAGTTTTTTGGTAAATGGAATATATTAGCCCAATTCACAATCCTGTGCAAATGGTCTTGCATTATAGCATTTGCAAATTGAGAGAGTATTTGAGAGCATTTTCAATGTATTTTGTTGCTGTAGAGTACAATTATTTTGCAAATGCAATGATGCACGCCCATTTGCACAAGATTGTGAATAGGGCTATTGAAGTACATGAAAGTGACCAAAATGGTTGCAAACTTTCTTAAATAAAACTACTTTATAGCTAATGAAGTCTAGGATTGGTAAAAAAATTAAAATTTCGCTTCCAGAGCTGGGAAATTTACATTATTTTTAATCATATAAGTAACCAAAAGGCAACTAACGTCGACTTTCTACTAATTAACACTATTTTTTAGTTCAGGAAAAACAAAATTGGTATAAAATATTAAAAATAAAAATTTAGATTCCATAGTTGGATAACTGCAATATTTTGTAGTACATGAAAGAGACCAAAATGGTTACATATATTAAGTTTTTCTTAAATAAAACTATTTCATGCCTCATTAAGAGCTGCATTGGTAACAAAAACTAAAAGTTCGACTCCAGGGTTGGACAAATAAAATATTTTATGGTACATGAAAGTGACCAAGAAGTTTAAAAATTTTAATTATTTTTGTCAAGTAAAACTATGTTATACCTCACTAAGAATTGCATTGGTAAAAAAATAAAAATTCGCTTCCAGAGTTGGAAAATCGAAATATTATTGGTACATAAAAGTACCCACATAAATTCCAAATTTTGTGTTTTTATTGAATTAAACCTATTTTATATATCACAAAAAATTAAATTAGTATTAAAAAATTAAAAATCCGGTTCCAGGGTTGGAAAATCAATTTTTTAGTACATTCATTTACATAAATACATAAATTTCCAATTTTGGTTTTTTTTCAGTGAATTAAACATATTTTATACTTCGCTAAGAATTAAATTGATATTAAAAATTTTTAAATTAAAAATTCGTTTCCAGGGTTGTAAAATCGAAATTTTTTGGTACATTAAAGTAACCGTATAAGTTCCCAATTTCAGTTCTTTTTAGTGAATTAAACCTATTTTATATTTCGCTAAGAATTAAATTGGTATTTAAAATTTTAAAAACTAAAAATTCGGTTCCAGGGTTTGAAAATCGACATTTTTTAGTACATAAAATTAGCCATATAAGTTCCTAATTTTGGTTTTTTGTGGATGAAATCTTTTTATACTTCGGGAAGAGTTAAATTGGTATTAACAATTAAAATAATCTAAAATACGATTCTACGGTTGGACAATTAGAACTTTTTGGGGTACATGAAACGGATTTTTTCTTTTTGTTTTTAAATTAAATATATATAATATATTTGAAAGACGTTCAGAGGTATTAGAAATAAGAAAAGCCAAACATTTAGCTTCCTAGCCGAAAAGTTTAAACGTAAAGAATGACATCAGTGAAGGGTATTTAAGATTCGGCACAGCCGAATATAGCACTTTTACTTGTTTTTTTAATATGGAGGAGTCCGAAAAATACATAAAATCTGGCGGCAAATTTTATTTATTTATTTAATTAATTTAGTCAATGGACAAGGGTCTTTTCAGACTAAGATAATAAAAACTCTTAGAACTACAGAATAACATTTATAATATAACATACAATGAAGAAGGAGCAAAACAGAAATATTTACATAACATGTCCAACAGCTCAAATATCATAAATTTTTTATTGCATCCCAATAACAATTGATTTATTATAAATTTTCGTGTTGTAATTATTTCTTTTTCATAAGTTGATCACAATCCCAGAACTTAAATTTTTTTGCGGCAACACTGGCTACACATTTTATAGAGGTATTGTAAGCGAAAACTAGAGCTAATAACACGATCATAAGAGAAATTATTAAATAATCTAGGCACTAGAATCTAGTGACTACACTGTAGTAAGAGAAATAAATATCAGCCTCAAATGCAATGCATATTCGTTTATATATGTGTGTATGTGTGCATACATTTACATATGTATGCAAGTAATATGATGAGTATTTTCATTTTATGAATTCTTAAGAATCGTTTATTGCAGAGAGCTAAACACGTTAAAGTAAAAAACCAAAAGCACAACAAATGCCAAAAACAAGTACTATTAACGAATGAGTCATATGATTACTTCATTCATACGAATCTAAAAAATCAAGCAACGAATGATTAGGGCCAGAGATGCTTCTTTAAACTTGTACTTAATTTGGTACCCAATCGTATATTTCTCGTCATATGTATAATACTTGCATTTATAGTTAACTGAAACTCGAAACGCTCTATCTAACATTTTGGTAATGTTAGACGATATGGAAGAACATGTTAAAGTGAAAAAACGGGGGTGTCCAAATTGATTCATTTCGTTTGTGGCCCGTAATGCTTATTTCTGATACTAAATGTTGTTTTTTAGTGCCTAAAGCAAACAAAAAAACATTTGTTATGGTTAATTTCATAAAAAACATACATACATATATGCAAAATTGTTAATATGCAAAAAATTTAATAAAAAACTTTATATAAAAATTTTATGGCATTAATATAAGCATAGCAAGGCAGAGTTCGTTATTACTTTCTGTTCTGTTACGAATCCTCCGCTGAGCGTTTTTTGTGCATACGAAAGCTTTACAGTTGGTTTTTCTGTTCTGTGCTGTTACGGTTCGGTTCAAACTGTGAAAATCAAAAATTTTTAAGTAATTATGTAACAGAAAAATACAGCTTTTAAAAATAAATTGAAAAAGCGAAGACACTAACAAAAAGCGTTACAAAAGTCCGTTTGGCAATTAACGAGCACTGTTAATGCCAAGACACATAGAATCCGTCATACGTTATACGTCGCCTTTTTCAACTGACAGCTGAGTTGAAATACATGCTTTCTTATGTGAGTTGTCACATTCAGTACTTCTGCGTCAAAGCAAAGTACGAAAGTTGGCCAACTTTTAACTTTTGACGTACGTTGAATACTTTGACAGAAATCGGTGAGCTTTTCAAATTGTTTTAATCAATTTTTTGTATTGTGTGTTCAGGAAAAATTAAATAATATACAAAAAAATTTTATAAAATATATAAATTTAACATAAATAAATAAAATGGGGAACATACAATTGATTTGATATCCGTCAACAAAGTACTCATTGTGCCAGCCTTTTCCGTCAGTACGTTAATGTCAGTTGAAAAAGGCGACGTATAACGTATGACGGATTCTATGCGTCTCGGCCTTTAATCAGTAAACAGTTGCGGTAATATGTGATTAAATTCGATTACGGGCTTATTAAAATACTTCTTCGGAAAAATTTTTTATTCACTAGTTTGTGTTACTCTGACTTCAATTTGACGACTTCATCTACCAAATGAAGTTAATAACACTTTACCACACTGGTTTAGTAGTTAGCAGTGCTCGTTAAGCTCGTCAAAATAAAAATATTCGTTTGGGATTTAATATTGAGACAAAAACAAGATTATGAGTTTCTTTATTGTTGTTATAATATAAATACCCAGACGAAGATTTTTGTTTTATTTACAATTCAGATTCAGTCAAGCTATTCAAAAGTTACATACACCAATAACTTCGCGATTTTTTGAAATAAATAATTTGCAGAACGAAAACAATGTAATAATATATATAATTTGGTCGTACGGTAAGCCTAAGTTGAGTGGGTCATATCTAAGTGCAGATACTTATAAGTTTTATTCAAATAGACTTCTGTATGTATGGATATATAGGGTTTTACTCTCAAATTAAAAATTTTTTAGATCGAATTGAAATATTTTAAATTCAAACTCAATTTTTTTCAAAACAATTTAACAAATTAAATTATTTTTAAAATAAATTAAAATTTTTGCATATCAAATTCAACATTTTTCATATTAAATTTACTTTTTTTAATTTAAAATTAAGTATTTTCATTTTCAAATTCAATTGTTTTTAAAGTTTGTTCAATTGTTGTTTAAAACTAAGTTGTTTTATTTAATATTTAAAAATTGTTAAAATTAACTAAATTTTTATACATAAACTGATTTGTTTTTTAAATTAACTTAATTTTTTATATATTTTGTTTTCTTTAATATTGTTAAAAAAATGTACAACTGCCTGTCCCACTGGAATATCTTCCAATCCTGTACTGTTATACACAGTAAAACCTTTTGAATTACATTTACTACCAAATCTAAAAAATAAGTTCATTCGCATGTAATGAAATTTAAAAAAAGGAAGAAACATTAAAAATTAAGTTAATTTATATTTTTATATTTATTCTATCAAATTTTAAAACTTAACACAAATCTAGTTCATAGTACTAATCGAAAAGTTTAAAAATTAAACTACGACCCATAGAAATACGTTAAATAAGAGCTTAATACACATAAATTATTTTTTATAACCAAGGCTTTTATTTTTTAAGCTTTTAATATTGAATTAAAAAACAAATGAATTTGTATTTTAATAATTTGAATTTGAAAAGAAAAACACTGAATTATATATGAAAAAAATTCAATTTAAAAAGAAAAATGTTAAATTCGTGTAGAAAATAATTCAAATTACTTTGAAAAAAAGTTAATTTGTTTTGAAAATAATTTAATTTAATTTGAAAAAAGTTGAATTTGTTCCGAAAATGGGTTAATTTAAGAGTAAAAACCTATACATACAATTATACATACATATATGTATGTGCGTACCTACATATAGTATGATATACTATATATGTTCTATAAAAATTAATCTCGTATTTCATAGAATTTAAATAAAACCATCTAATTTTTAACGTAAAAACTGTGGGTAAAAATATTATTAGGTACTCTTGTAACACGAATTGTATTGAGAACAGTACAATTAATTGTACTTAATGAATCGTTACTAATTTAAATTGTTACTGCAAAGGCAACAGCAATATATAAAAAATTTAATAAAACCGACCAAACAAGAATTATTAATTAATATGACAGTAATGAAAAAATTAACTGTATTGAAATATGTACTCAAGTGTTATGTACCACACACTATTATTATACCCTTCACAAAAAAGTGAAAGGATATATATAGGTTTGTCATTCCGTGTGTAATTTCTTCGATACCAATATAGGACCCCATAAAGTATATATATATTCTGGATCCTTATGAATATCGATGACGATTGAGCGATGTCCGTCCGTCTGTACGTGAAATCGGTTTTCCCCAGAAGAGCTTAGTGGCGTGTTCTACTAGTTCAGCCAACAGCACCCTCAAATACTAATAGAAATTCTTTTAATACAAACAATTGTTTATTCAGATAAATAATTTCCAATTGTATTAACCCCATTAGCGGGTATGCGGGAAAAAATTACTATATAAAATAAGGGACTTTGAAAACGCTATACAATGTGCGATATACTTAAAAAATTCAGTACCGTGTCTAACGCGGAGAAGGCTGTTTAATTTTCAACTTTTCACGGGTCATGTTCAATGTAATTGCTAATTAATGCATATTTGCTTACAGTTTTTTTATACACTTCACAAAAAAGTGAAAGGCTATATATAGGTTTGTCATTCCGTGTGTAATTTCTTCGATATCAATATGGGACCCCATAAAGTATATATATTCTGGATCCTTATGAATAGCGATGACAATTGAGCGATGTCCGTCTGTCTGGGGGTTTTCCCAAGCCCCCAGAAGAGCTAGAGACTTCGTTCTTGAACCGTTGGATTGGAAATGAACTTAAATAGAGTGCTATTGAAATTCAAAAAGATCCGAAGTATGGTTCCAGACCTGGGAAGATTACACCTATTTCACGAAGCAAAATTTATACCAAAAATCAATTTTTTTAATGTTTGTAAATTAAATCTATTTAGTGCTTTGGGAAGCCTCAATGGTCTATTAAAAACTAAAAAAATAAAAACATTAAAAAATTTTTTTTCGGCCCATTCCGTATTTTGTGGTACATGTAGTAACTAAAATTGTTAAAAATTTTAAGTTTTTCTTTAACAAAACCTCTTTATATGTCATGAAGATTTGCATTGGCCAAAAAAAAATTTTCTAATTCCAATTTTGATTTCAGGGGTGAGAAATTGCATTTTTTATACGTGAAAGTAATCAAACAGGCAACTGATGTTCTTTTTGTTTGCTAACTAAGCCTGTCTTATAATTTAGGAAGAACAAAATTGGTATCAAAAATTCGAAAATAAAATTTCGAATCCAGGGATGGACAAGTGCAATATTTAATAGTACATAAAAGTGACCAAAATGGTTAAAAATTTTAAATATTTCTTAAAAAAAATTACTTTATACCTCATGAAATGTTGCACTGATAAACAAAAAATTAAAATTTCGCTTCCAGGGTTGGGAAAAGGAAAGTTTTTTTGGTACGTGCAATATTTTGTAGTACATGTAATAACCAAATTGATTAAAAAATTTTAGTTTTTCTACTTTATACCTCATGAAGATTTGCACTGATAAAAAAAATTTTATAAATTAAAATTTCGCTTCCAGGGTTGGGAAGTTTGAAGTTTTTTTGATACATGCAATATATTGTAGTACATGAAAGTGACAAAAATGGTTGCAAATTTTAAGTTTTTCTTAAATAAAACGACTTTATACCGAACGAAGACTAGCATTGGTAAAAAAATTAAAATTTCGTTTCCAGGGCTGGGAAATTGACATTTTCTTTATACATTAAAGTAACCAAAAAGGCAACTAACGTCGGTTTTTACTAATTAAAAATATTTTTTAGTTCATGAAATTTTTTTATTTGACACATTGTTGTCACAATACTATTATTTATAAATGAAATTTATTTGTTGGTGGTTAAGCAATGCCTATATGCATTTCATTGGTGCCTTACCAAATCGTCAGTAGACTTTAACCACAGTTTTGAAAAGTTAAAAACCTCTTATCTTATGCATATACTTCCGAAAACCATCTGAGAGTTCACAACTTGTAAATTACAAATTATTTTCAAAAATAACAACAGAATAAGAATAATAGGCTTTGAAACACATACAAAACTAAACCAACAAATAAAGTATATTCGATATGAATCTATTTTACTTTTCTACACCTTTATACAATCAGAAATCCATTGGATAACAAGAAAAGTATTTATAAGGCAAAATGAAAAATAAAATCTAAATCAAACTGTTATGAAATTTTTTTAGAAAAAAGAATTAATTCTGTGAAGAGTATTTAAGATTCGGCACAGCCGAATATAACAATTTTACTTGTTTTTTCAATAAAAAAGAAACTACAAAATTAGACCAGACAGTTTCACTGCCCTAACGAATGCAGAGTATAGACGATACTTAATCCCGTACTTATGGAAATACGACTTGTGTCATGGTGTAATTATATGTACAATTTGGCAGTACACCGCAAAAAAACCACATTACAGCATAAAAGTGCTGTACACATGCGCAATGACTAACAACGCTTATATATACAAACACAACGGGAACTAATGGTACACAAAACTAATGGTACCTGTACGATTTGTTGTAACTTCTATATTCTGCATAATATATAATATGGAATATATACACAAAATCAGTGCTGCCATGTATTCAAATTTATTTTTTGATGCTAATTTACTGAGATGTTACAAGATAATTAACATTTTTAAAATTAAATCTTTTGGTAGCTTGTTCAGTTTAGTCATAAGTACTTCGTTACTGGCTGTCTCCACGAACACCACATGTTCACCGTGCACTTCAGAAACATATTGCTACAAAGTTTAAAAATAGATTCAAATATAACGACAATGTGGCTATATGTACTTGGCAGCACTGCCAACTCATCTCTAGTTGTCAAAATGTTACAACCCTGGTCAACACAATGCAGATAATATTTGAATTAACGGAATTGGAATATTCCGGATACATCGTCGAGAATATACAAGATCATTCGAGGCTGTGCAATAATAAGTGTAAACAAGAATGATAAAATAAAGATTACGCCAACAAGCTGAAATAAAAATACTTTTCTGCGCATGATGGAATTCTGATGATGTGTTCTGATTGGCTAATAAAATTCAGTTGGAGAACTATTATGTTATTGTAAAAACAGGACAGTGGTGCAAATTGCGATTTTTCAAATTAAATTTGTTTGATAATAAACAATTTTAAAAAAATTATTTTACTTTCCACTTTTTTTATTTTAAATTGTTCATTTATAGTTATTTTATATAAATATTGAACCCAAGTGCTAATTATTTTTCTTTTTTTCCCCATTCAAAACAAATTTTTTTCCTTGCAAAATTTCAGCCATAACTTCATTTGAGCTTCATCTCTTGGAAAACTATAAAATGACACAGCATTTTGAAAACAAACAAAAATTTGATAACAATATTACATTTTAACACAATTATTTCTCACTTGTTTTTTGCTGTCACTTTGTTTGCAATTGCCCACTGCACAAAATTCATGCTTGCTCTTTTTGTTCTCTTTTCTCTTTAATTTAGCTTTTCTGTTTTCAGTTTAATAAGTTTTTTACACTTTAAGTTATTTAATAATTATTTTAATATATTTATTTTAAATTATAACACTATTTCTTATAAAATATAACACAAAACTAGCACTTTCATAAATCCGATTTCATTTGCTTGTTGGAAATCTCTCTGAGTAAATTGGAAATCTCTCTGAGTAAATTGTGCGAAGAGTTGCCAAATATAGCATAAAATATTAATTTTGTACGAGGAAGTATTAGTTTTGCATATAATAAACATTTGGCAATCTCATCGAAGGAACAAATACGTCATCAAACGGTAAATCATGCGCAAGGCGTAATCTTTATTTTATCATTCTTGAGTATAAATAACAACAACGAAACACCTAGCAACATCATTGCTAAGAGATGATGATGTTATTCTTAATGATTTTGTACGCAAGTATTCTCTGCTAACAAAAGCTAAACATGTACACCAATATACACAGCAACATACACACAAATATACACATAAACATACCCACATAGCACAAGAAGAACCCTGCAGTATTGGTAATCGACTCTACGCCGATGAGTTCATCGACTACCACAAACCTTTCGTCGACGACTCGCTAAACTACCAGAAATGCTTTTGAGCGGCGAATTTAACAAGGCGATGTCCGCATTGGTAATGCCTTACTGTTCGTCGATTACTTTATCGACGTATTTATCGGTTACATTTCTCTCTGACACTACCTTACAGATTACCACTGAGTACCAAGGTAATCAATCAATGGCGATGTAGTCGGGGAAAGTTGCCAGCCACTACTTGTGAAACTGCAGGGAAACGAAACTACGCAGCACACAGAACACTCATACATACAACCACACATAGTTACAATAAACAAAACACACAAGACAGCATTGTCATATAAACAAACACACTACATGTTAAGTAAAGCACAACCAACAACCAGATGCTTCGCGAAGTTACCAGACGACGTCATTTTGCTATATAAAGTCGCTATCAGTAATCAGCGGAGTGAGTGTGATTTTAAATCTAGACGTGTTAACATCGCTAAGTGTTTAGTAGTACAAATACTCGTGTTAATTAAGTAGTAAACAAAGTGTTGCCGCATTATATTTCTAAAATTAATTGTCTGTGTTTTTAATTTGATGCAATTAAACGAATCCTTGAAGGATAAGTAAAAAGCGTTTTTACGAAAAGGTCTAAAAACGTAACGTTCAAACTTATTTTTCTGTAATTATATTGGAAATAAACTGTCAAATTTGGCTGTCATTTCTTAGAATATTGTTCTTTCGTTTGGAATTTTTTTTTGAATCAAGAAATATAGACTGATAAAGAATAAATAAATAAAGTGGAAATATAATTGATTATATAACATAACTGCAAATAGTTTTTTTTCGTTACATTAGGTAATTATTTATATTACCATATAACCATCGAATTTTTTTTATTTATATTCAGTTCACAATACGTTTTCTCTGCCTCAGAACATAATTTTCTATATGAACATATGACGTCACAATCATGCTAACGACGTTATTGCTTATGTTCGGGAATATATATTTGCACGTGAAGAAATGCAGTTAGAGACAGAATATACGAATCGGCTGACCGATGCAAGGAAATTATTTATTTTCTATATGTTATAATAAGCTGAAATTTTAATGCCATAAAAATTCTAGATTCACAGTTAACATTGCTGAACCGACCATGTGATTATGATGCATTTCTCTTGAAATCGAGTATATTCATTAAACCAAAACTTTTCGAACTTTGGACTGAAATACCCCAGCGGAAAAAAGGAGTCAGCTGCTGCACTTCTTCTTTTGGATGTACAAGACCTTCTAGCTACATTCCGTACTAATATCTTTTTTACACACGATGTCATTGTGGAGAAGACCTTTCATTTTTCAGACTTCATTCTTATAGCTTCCAAAGAATAGTTGTCAAAAGGCCTGCTCCTGTATGCATATTAATACAAAAAAAGTTTTTAATAAGTTTTTTATAAAAAAAAATATTGAAAACGACCACCACCATGCAATAGTTTACTATTAACAATATATATTTAGCAGAATTGCCTACTTCATGGTGTGGCAAAATTAATAAAGAGAAGGTATAATAAGTACCTTGTATTTATTATACCAAATTCTTTTTCTTTTATTTTCGAAACCTCATATAAGGCACTCTTTCAGGCCTTTAATTAGGTCTGAAGTACAAACGACTTCTCAGTTGTGTCGCTGGGATTATTATCTCTTTTTGATTTAAAAATAATATAATACCTGAAAATTCGTGTATTATATGACACGCTTGCAACTGTTGAACGGGTGAACCGAATCAAACCAAACTGCTCGCGTTTCAAAGGGTATTTCAAGTTTATATTTCCTGTGAATTAAAACTGGTTCAGATAGGTAAATTTTGAGAAAAAACCACGTCGAGCTCCACCAGCTGGGTCAACATCGGTTGATGCGTACATATGATTTCGGGAACGAAAAAATTCGAAAAGTGATTAAGAAAAACTCAGATATTATATTTTTTTTAAATTAGTGAACTAATCTAGCAGTCTTTCAAAGGGTGTTTTCAAGCTTAGATTTCCTGTGAAAGAGGACCGTTTCGGACGGGCCGATTTCTAGACTTAAAATAACTGTGGAGGATAGAACGAAGAAAATTCTTTGCGTGTTTTGTCCGTGCAAGAGGGTTTTTGGGGAAAAGATGGGGTTTGAAACCGTATATCCTGCACTGAATGTATACGAAAATGATCCGACCCATTCTTAGAGGGCAGTGGACAAGAGTACATATCTCTCTATACTGGGCAAGATACAAGGGTAGCATGTATTACCATAACTGGTGCAATGAGATCAACTCCTCAGGCCAGCGAAGAGACAATACTTCATCTAGCTCCCCTTAAAGTTTACGTCAAGTATATATCTGCAAGACCTGCACTTATCATCATCATTTTACGAAAGGTAGGAAGGCATGCAAACTGGTTGTATGACTCCCGTCATGAGTTTTGACAGACCCTTCGCAGTTGGATTCCCTGAGAGGAAAGACTGGAAGGAAAACTCTGCAGCTCGAAATAATGCAATCTTGGTTTTTAGGGAGGGCTCGAAAATAGACACTGGCACTGGCTTGAGGGTATTTTCCGAGGATATCGAGCTGTCGGTATCTCTCAGGCTCGAGATTTATACCATTACCGAGTCAGCACTAAGAACTGATGGGCTCAGTTTAGAGACTAGAGCTATAGACATTTGTGTTGATTCAAGGAGGATAGAAGCTAAGTGTGTGCTGGCATGCACACACTCGACTTAAAATACATGACTCAACATAGCTTGTGTTCCAGGGCATGAAGGTATTCAGGGAAATGAGATGGCGGACTAGTGCACAAGAGAAGGTTCTGCTTTCGATGAAACACTTTAACGTAGGCATATTGATATTCCCTCAGTTAAGGTGTTAAACATTATTAAGGAGAGGGAAGAGAGGAAGGCGGCAATCAGATGTTCAACAATTAAAAGCTGTAGGGTTTTAAAAACTTATGACCCTCACTTATCAGTGTTAGGACTAGACTACTTCTAATTTCTGGGAAGAAGTCGCTGGCACTCCTAGTAGGAGTCATGATAGAGCACAGTGCGATCGGGCACATGTCAGAGCGTTTGGTTTATCTCCACGATTGTCGCTGCAGGAGCTGCTTCGACGAAGACGGACAGGAGTCAGTACAGCAACTTCTCTGTGACATCACGACCCTGCAGGAGCGTAGGCTTAGACCTCTAGTCTCTCGTTTCCTGCGAGATCTAGACCAGGGAAAGGCAAATGCAGGGCGCGGCGCCTTTTCAGTTGCTCTTCTGTTACGTACGTGTGTACACGCATTGTAGAGCTGTAAACAACTTTAATCAGTCTAGTCTCAGCATTCAAACAGGCAGGTTGTGTTTATCGCATACTTTAAGAATCAGCGTTTCCAGAAAGCAATGTGAGTCCAATCACAGTGGAGAAATTTTTATGAAAAAATGTTTGCTGATTCTAGTACAGGGAAAGGCAAATGCTTTGGCGAAAAGTATGAAGAGATGCGGAAAATTATGAATGACGTTCCCTTATGACCACCTCGTGTTTTGTTAACAATTTGAACCACAATTCATTGTGTTCATTACATTCAAACTTTTTGCAAATAGTGCCTGTTGGTGAATAATGCAATGAAAAGTATATATGTACGTATGTGTATTTGCATTACTCTTTGTCAAATGTCCTACAAAACCTTCTTTTTTACACACCATCACTGCATACAGAGCCACAAACATCATTTTGCTCCAATGCCATGCCGATACTAATTTTCTAATATATTGCAAATACCCATAATAAAATTAAGTTAGTTTTTGGAGATTTTAAAGTTTTAATTGGGGAGAAATGACGAAAGTTGATTGGCAATACCGATTCGTGGTGAGAGCGCAGAGAGTATATAAGTAATACAATCGCAATATGTAATAGTATAGGTTGCCTTTCCCTGATCTAGACTGTCTCAGGGATGGCTGCCCTGAAGGGATTAGTGAGAACTTCTGGGTGGTTCTCAAGAGATACTGTTTCATATGTAAGGATCGTGTAGGGTGTAGCCTTCTGGGCATCACAATATGCCTCTTGTTTTCTCCGAGTACTTTGTCTCTACCTTTACGGACAGTCCTTTTTAATCTAACCTAAAATAACTCTTAAATAGGTATGTCGATCGGTTACACCAACTAATTAGATCTTGACATTCAAAAATCTCGCCGATCGAAACTAACCGGATCAAAATCGGTAAATGCGCTTTTAACATATCGTGAAAGAAAAAATTGGATAAAAGTGATTTTTTTTTGATAAACTTCGAAATTATATATCTGATCAATTAGTGTTCGAACCAATCTAGTCGCATTTCGAAGAGTTCTATCGAACTCAAATATTAGAGTTTTATCGAACTTGAATTGTAACAGATTCGAACCGGTTAATTTTAAGAAATCATAAAAAACAAATAAGGAATTTTTTTTTCAAAAGCGGCTTTATTAAATACTTTGAGCAACTTCGTCGATCACCACTAACAGGGTTAAAATTGATTAATGCATTCGTGAGATATCGTAAACGAAGAAATTCAAAAAAGTGATTTATTTGAAAAACTAGAACATAAATGAATAAAAATCGAATTAAGATTTTATAGGCTAATTGTTCGAATTTACTTTTTAAATTCAGAAAAACATGATAAATATTCCAAGGCACAAAGGAAAGTCAACATCAGTTTTTTGTTATTAAACTTACACAGCAGAGCCGAACAGCAGTTTTCGAAAGCCGCAACGCTTTCATCACCAGTGCTCATGTGTATTGTATCTGTTACCACAAATTTCCGCTAATTTTAATCGCTAAAAATACTATTATTTTAACTTTCAAACTGATATAATTTTTTAATGAATCAACCGATTTCCACTTAATCAGCGGCGATTGATATAATTTTTCAAGTCCTATAAAAAAATCGAAAACACTAAGTGGCCAGATATATTATTTCGTAATTTAAAAAATTCTTTTATTGAAATTTCTATTGGCAATCGACCGGTAAAGGCGTTATTCGAAAGAAAAGTACATAAAAAATAAATATTTAGGTTTTTTGATATTACTCAAAATCTATTGGTTCGAATAGGTTTCAATTCTAAGTTTGATAGAAGTCTTTGAAACGCGACGAGTTTGGTTAGATTCAGCCCGGCCATTCAAGTGGAAGTTGATCAGGGTATAACAGTTTGCTCCGGATCGGAGACATATATGACAAAGAATTCTGGGTATACATGGAGAATGCAGAGCCAATAATGCACTTCTTTGTTTAGCTTTAGCTAAGCGGGGATCTACATATTTTGAGAATGACACTGTATCAGACATAACCCGGCACAAAAGTATTGATTGTAAAATATTAAGGCACTTCTTAAATACCGAGTTCGACATCAACCATGAATACGGTGCCAAATTTTTATGATCAGCATTAGTGCATTGTTGCGTTAGTTGTTGTCGATTGAATGAATGATTCATTTGAGCGAAGTGAATCATTCACTTTACATGGCGTTTTCTGCTCAGTTCTTTCACTTCTTTCTGTTGTTTCAGTTGTTTCATTGGATCAGTCTCTTTCAGTAGCTCTTTCCAATGTGTGTATGTCAAAATCTATATGAGAAAAAGGAATTAATTCAACCATATGTGCAGATATGATGTAGTGCCTTATAATATTAGAGCTGCCAGATGAAAAAAATTTCAAACAGCACTGCCATGATACATATTTCAGTACTTATTAATTATTTATACATATATGTATTTATTTTAAAGTCACAAATCGGATTGATTTCTATTATTGTGGTAAAGCTAACGATCATTCAATTATTTATCCCAATTTATAATTTTTATATACGTGCATTTATTACTTATGTCGAATTAATGTGTTTTATATAACATATTAACGAAAAAATTAAAAGGCATAAGTGGTTGTTGTATTAGCTAGTCTGATTCTTTCATGACATTTTCATTTCATGAATTATGACTGAGCTAAAGAATCAACTGAGCTAGTGAATGAACTGAATGAATTAATTCAGTAATGTGAGCAGAGCGGAAAGGAACGCTCACTCAAAAAAGCTGTTTTGTACAACTCTAAATAACTCCTCATTGTCTTTAACACGTTACAGCCATACTTAATACGGGCGGCAAGCCTTTTTAAGCTGTCAAAAGTTCTCATGTTCATACATTTTGTATGGAGCACACCGAAATAACGCGGCGGCAACGCTTTGCTATTGGAAAATCTGATTTTGACAGAGCGTTTTCTAATGAAGTTGGTTGCAAAAGAAGAGAATTGTAACCAGAGAAAAAGAGCAAAGATTTACAAATAGTGAAATATATAATAAAAGAAAAAATTTGTGCACTTCGTATTAGAAAATGGTGATAAGAAAATATTTACAATATGATTATACATACATATGTATGCACGTTTGTAATTTGTACAAAATTTCAATAACAAAATCACAAATGTCGTCCGTCCAGCTGTTAAAATAATCAGGGTTGTTTAATTTGTTTGTTTGATAACCCTGTTTTTATTGTTTTTTTACATACGCTGCCGCTTTTGTTTAGGTATGGCATTTCAGCGTTAACGCTCAGCGGAAAAAAACTTTCCGCTTTCCGCCCGTATTTAGGTATGGGTGTAACAAAATCACAAATGTCTTCCGTCCAGCTGTTAAAATAATCAGGGTTGTTTAATTTGTTTGTTTGATAACCCTGTTTTTATTGTTTTTTGACATAACAATGCCGCTTTTGTTTAGGTATGGCATTTCAGCGTTAAAGCTCAGCGGAAAAAAATGTTCCACTTTCCGCCCGTATTTAGGTATGGCTGTTACTTGGATTCATTCATTTTAAGTTTTGTGTTGCAATTTTTTTTATATAGTCTGACATCTTTCTTTTTGAGAGAGAGAAAGAGACAGAGAGCGAAAGAGAGTTAACTTGGTTCGGAACATGAATTGGTTTAATTTTAATGTTTGTTCTGAAACATTTCAACTGTGATGTCAGCTACTTGCATATGTAAAGGTCGTTAGTATCTTGCCAGGATTTGAGTTGACTAAAATCTACTTCACGGTTGATAAGAGTTGAGCTGTAGGCTGGAGCTGCATGCTCGAATTCTCGGAAAATTGGCTATAGCAAAAGATGTATGAATTAAAAACTAGATTATTTTATCATCCATAGAGCAAAAAAAAGTTGAGTTTTTAGGAACTTAAAAAAATCAAATTACAATAAACAAAAAAATAATCAAACAAAACATACACATATGTATGTATATATATGTTTTATAAAAAATAAACTAAGCTAAAACGAAATAAAACATTTATAATTCTATAAAAATTATATTAAAAATAAATAAAAAGCAAAAGAAATTTTTATATTGTCATTAATTCACGAGTTATTAGCCACAATTTTTATGTACATAATGCTATGTTATTACCAATATATTTTTTATCATTTAGAACATAATTTTTTTGCGTTCGGTTTTGAAACGGCCACATCTGCTGTTGAAAAAAATCTAAACTTATTTATTTATTTTTACTTGATGTTTACCATAATTTTTATCATTACAAAAGTTTACAGGCTGCGAAGTTTGAATGATGCATTTTTTATTTCAAAGCCATCGTCATGATATGATTTTTATCGATAGTATCGCTATCGGATAGAAAACATCTATAGTCCACTTAAAAGCAAACTATCGATAGTACCATCAGTTGTAGGCAACTGACTAATTTTCTACTGATCCAGAGTTTTTTATTTTCCCCCTTATTTCTGATTCCCGGGAAAGCTGGAAAAACAATAAAAATTCCCGAGATCTCGGGATTTCCCGTACATTAAAGAAACTAATGACTTATGTTCCAAAAATTTTAATTTGTCGAAAGTATTTGACTAATATATCATTAGTTCTTTTTCATTTTAAAACAGGTTCTAAATAAATGAGATAGAAAATCGTTAACAATAGAAAAAAGGAATATTCAAAGTAAATTAAATTAAACAGACTTCAAATTTAAGTCAGTTTTTAAGCTTATAATATAACATATACGAGTATATAATCGTTTCATAAAAAAAATACATTCAATATATTAAAAAGCAAATAATTTATTGTATAAATTTGAGTATGTTAATATTATATGCATAAAGCGATTAGAACAACATCATGTGTTAATATGTGTGTGATTCATCTTTTCCTTTCAAGGCTTCAATTCAAATAAAATTTAAAATGCTATGCATATCGTCGAAACTATATTTTCTTCTATCTATATACATATTGCACTATAGAGGGACTAGTGCGATATGTACTACATCCCATTTCCAAATCAAAAGTGCTATTTTATTCGTTAAAAAATTAAACAAGTTAAAGTGCTTGTGCCGAATCTTAAATACCCTTCAAATACCGTTCGCCTGTGCCGAATCTTAAATACCCTTCACAGATGTAATTCTTATTTCTTTCTCTCTTGCTAAAACAGAAAGTTGGTTTAATTAAAAAATCAAAATGATGTTATCGGTTACTTTTATATTTAAGAAAACGTTTAAATTTTCCGGCTAGGAAGCTAAATATTTGACTTATCTTATTTATAATACCTCTGAACGTCTTTCTAAAATATTAAATATGTTTGATTTACAAACAAAAAGAAAAAATCCGTTCCATGTACTCCAAAAAGTTGTAATTGTCCAACCGTAGAATAGTCTTTTGGATTTTTTTGATTTTTAATACTAATTTATTTCTTCCTGATATATAAAGTAGATATAGTTCATCATAAAAATCCAAAATAGCAAATTATATAGTTACTTTTATGAATAAAATAAAAAAATATTTCGATAATCTAACCATGAAATTGGGTTTTTAATTTTTAAAATTTTTAATACCAATTTAATTCTTAGCGAAGTATAAACTTATATGGTTACTTTTATGTACCAAAAATTTCGATTTTCCAACCCTGGAACCGAATTTTTAATACCAATTTAATTTGTCCTGAAGTATAAAATAGGTTTAATTCCCAAAGAAAACAAAATTTGGAATTTATCTGGGTATTTTTATACAAAAAAAATTCGATTTTCCAAACCTGGAAAAATATTTCTAATTTTTCAATACTAATTTAAATTTTCCTGAAGTATAAAATAGCTTTAATTCACCAGCAACACAAAACCTTTATGTACCAAATATATTTTTCTTTTCCAACTCTGGAAGCGAATTTTTATATTTTTTTACCAATGCAACTCTTAATGAGGCATGAAATAGTTTATTAAGAAAAACTTAATATTTGTAACCATTTTGGTCACTTTCATGTACTACAAAATATTCCAGTTATTCAACTCTGGAATCTTAATTTTTATTTTTGTTTTAATTTTTGATACCAATTTTGTTTTTCCTAAACTAAAAAATAACTTTAATTAGTAAAAAACCGACGTTAGTTGCCTTTCTAGTTACTTTTTTTTTGTATAAAAACGTCAATTTCCCAGCCCTGGAAGTGAAATTTTAATTTTTTTCCCCAATGCTAGTCTTCATTCGGTATAAAGTATTGTTATTTAGGATTTACAATTTTGAATCATTTTGGTCACCTTCATGAACAATAAAATATTGCACTTGCCCAACCCTGGATTCGAAACTTAAATTTTTTAAATTTTTGAACCAATTTCGTTCGTCCTAAAATATAAAATAGTTTTAGTTAGCAAAATAATAAAAACAAGGTCAATTGCCTTTTTTGTTACTTCTATGAATACAAAATTTTCAATTTCCCACCTCTGGAAGCAAAATATTAATTTTTAAAATTTTATTTTTGACTAATGCAAATCTTCATGATATAAAGAGGTTTTATTTAAGAAAAACTTAAAAGTTTTAACAATTTTATTTATTACATGTACTACAAAATACTGAATGTGCCAAAAAAAAAACTTTTACATTCCCATCCCTGGAACTTTTTTTTATTTTTTAGTTTTTAATAGACCATTGAGGCTTCCCAAAGCACGAAATAGGTTTAATTTACAAACAACCAAAAAAATACGTGGTTTTTGGTATTAATTTTGCGTCGAGAAATAGGTGTAAGCTTCCCAGCTCTGGAACCGTATTTCAGATTTTTCTGAATTTCAATACCACTCTATTGAAGTTCGTTTTCAATCCAACGGTCCAAGAACGAAGCTCTTCTGGGGAAAACCGATTTCACGTACAGACAGACGGACATTGCTCAATCGTCATCGCTATTCATAAGGATTCAGAATATATATAATATATGGGGTCCCATACTGATATCGAAGAAATTACGCACGGAATTACAAACCTAGATATACCCTTTCAATTTTTTGTAAAGGGTATAAAAAAGAGTTTTTAGTCATACACTTACACTTCAGCCAACGACCTATTGAAACAAGATCAAAGTATATTTTCTTAATAAAATATACAAAAGCTAGTAAAATACTCATCGACAAGAAGTTATTTACTTGTATACAAACTCGTTACTAACCGCTGCATCACTTTTGAGTTAGCCTAAAGTTAGCTTAATACCTATCGACTAAAAGAGAGTTGTACAAAACGAATTTGATTCGCATCTGCACTTTTTAAGTCAGTTATATATTAGGTAGTAAAAGTCCGACAGGGTCATAGTGCATGTGTGTTACATTTCAACGTGTTTTGTTGCTATAAATTTTGTCGTGGATCATGACTTTACTCAAACAAGAATTCCCGTGTTTATTGTAATATTGTATTTGTAGCCCTAGCAGTGCCATATTATATGGATCCAACATAAATTTTAATACATATAATTTTATCGTACTAACATTATTTTTCCTATTTAGATATGTCTGTATGCAGAAATATTATTAATCGATTCAAGCAATCGATTTTTCTACCTCGTAAGTTCGAAATAATAAAACCCGAGTTTGCTTTAATTTCGAGAACCAGAATATTTCATTGGAAATAAAATCTTTAAAATTCCAGCGTTCTTTAAATATCCCCTGAGTAAACTTAAAATTGACCACTGATATACTGTCTTAGTCCCGGTTTACACTATACAATTTTTGTCGCAGCAATTCTTGAAATTTAGTGAGGAAGAGCGAGAAAGGAATACAAATGGTATATATTCCTATTTCAGTACTCTCACACAAAATAAGAATCGCAGCGAAAAAAATCGCACAATGTAAACTGGGACTTATTAATAATAAGTCATCGTATGGCTACAAAACGAAATCCCTGAAATTTAGGGGTTTTGTATATATTCTTCAGGGAAAGATATATAAAAGCGCTGGCAAGCTTGATGTGCATAGAAAGAGCCATTGAGCATATGTTTTTGTTGTATGTTTATAATAATATAATGATTAATACAACATTAAATAGTGAATACTCAATGAGCATTTAAAAATGGGGGGAAAATACAAACAAATACATTTACTCTAAAATGAAGACAATTTTGATGGATTTTTCGTTTCATTCAGCCATCCTAAACGAAATGACCGAACAAATTTGCTTTTTCTAACTCAGTCTATCTCTGATCGCCCAATGATTAAATTTAAATATTTTTAAGTCCGAAGAGTTTTTTATCTTAAAAAGCAACAAAGAAAGAAATTTATTTAAAAAAAGTTGAATTGAATGAATTTATTTTTTTAAAGGGAAGATATATAGAAAATTGTATTGAGAAGAAAAGACGATTTTCACAAAAATCTACGTACATACATACATATATCCAAAATTCATAAAAAAAATAAAAAGAAGCAACGAAACGAAAATTATGTCAATATAAAAAGAGGTATAACGAATGCGTAAATTAAAAAAAAATTGGAATAATAAAACGGTTATTTAACCATAATTTTTATAATAAAATGAAAGTGAAAATGTGAAAGAAAAATGCAATATGGAATTTCAAAAAGTTTTTCATAGCACTTAATAAAAAATACATATATGTACAATGTACATTGTACATACATATGTACATATGCATATACACAAAAGTGTATTTTTAAAAATAAGTTTTGTATATGTGAAATAAAAAAATATTCTTTCTTTTTGTAATATATTTTTAAGAACAGTTTTTACGTACTTATATACATAGATACATATGTATATGCACATAGAAACACACATACGTACATATGTATGTATGTATCTACATTTCTATATCGTATAAGTGAGTGTTTTAAACATCTATATAAAATAATTTTATCAAATTAAGGACGTTTGTATAAAAGTCATACAGTTATGTACATATTTACATATTACAATATGCCAAAAAAAAATTATAGATTAACAGCCTAATTAAAGATATTGAGAATATAGCAAAATCGTTTCCAAAAAATTTTGTTATTAACGAAAATTCAATGTTTATTGCAACTAAAATCGCAAATGAAAATGCGGATCTTAAGCGAAATAATGGCCAATAATGACAAAAGTGTCGATTATTTGTAATTATTTTTATACCCTTCACAAAAAAGTGAAAGGGTATATATAGGTTTGTCATTCCGTATGTAATATCTTCGATATTCACATGGGACCCCATAAAGTATATATATTTTGCATCCTTATGAATAGCGATGACGATTGAGCGATGTCCGTCTGTTCGTCCGTCTGTACGTGAAATCGGTTTTCCCAAGCCCCCAGAAGAGGTAGAGACTTCGTTCTTGGACCGTTGGATTGGAAATGAACTTAAATAGAGTGCTATTGAAATTCAGAAAGATCCGAAGTATGGTTCCAGAGCTGGGAAGCTTACATCTATTTCTCGACGCAAAATTTGTACCAAAAATCAACAATTTTTTTTAATGTTTGTAAATTAAACCTATCTCGTGCTTTGGGAAGCCTCAATGGTCTATTAAAAACTAAAAATATAAAGTATTTTTTCCAGGGATGGAAAATTAAAAATTTTTTTTCGGCCCATTCCGTATTTTGTAGTACATGTAGTAACTAAAATTGTTAAAAATTTCAAGTTTTTCTTTAACAAAACCTCTTTATACGTCATGAAGATTTGCATTGGCCAAACAATTTTTTTTAAATTCAAAATTTCCTTCCAGGGGTGGGAAATTGAACTTTTTTATACGTAAAAGTAACCAAAGAGGCAAATGACGTTGTTTTTTTGCTAACTAAAACTATTTTATATTTTAGGAAGAACAAAATTGGTATCGAAAATTCAAAAATAAAAAATAAAATTTCGAATCCAGGGTTGGACAACTGAAATATATTGTAGTTCATTTAATAACCAAAATGGTTAAAAAATTGTAGTTTTTATTAAACAAAACTAGTTTATACCTCATAAAGATTTGCGTTGATAAAGAACATTTTAAAAAATTTAAATTTCGCTTCCACAGTTGGGAAATTGAAATTTTTTTTGGTACATGGAATATATTGTAGTACATGAATGTGACTAAAATGTTTGCAAATTTCAAGTTTTTCTTACATAAAAAGACTTTATACTTAATGGTTAAAAAAATTAAAATTTCGCTCCCAGGCAGGGAAATGTAAATTTTTTATACATAAAAGTAACCAAAAATTCAACGAACGTCGGTTTTTTTACTAATTAAAACTATTTTTTAGTTCAGGAAAAACATAATTGGTATCAAAAATTAAAAAAAATCAAAGTTTAGATTCCAGAGTTGGATAACTGCAATATTTTGTACTACATAAAAGTGACAAAAATGGTTACAAATATTAAGTTTTTCTTAAATAAAACTATTTCATGCCTCATTGAGAGTTGCATTGGTAAAAAAAATTTTAAATTTCGACTCTAGGGTTGGGAAATTGAAATATTTATTCTGCATAAAAGTAACCAAAAAGGCAATTGACGTTGTTTGTTTTTTTTTTGCTAATTAAAACTGTTTCATAATTCAGAAAGAACAAAATTGGTATTAAAATCTTAAAAAATCAAAATTTCGACTGCAGGATTGGACAAATGAAATATTTTATGACCAAAGAGTATAAAAATGTTAATTTTTTTGTCAAGTAAAACTATGTTACACGTCACTAAGAATTGCATTGGTAAAAAAATAAAAATTGGCTTCCAGAGTTGGAAAATCGAAATATTTTTGGTACATAAAAGTACATACATAAATTCCAAATTTTGTGTTTTTAGTGATTAAACCTATTTGATATATTAGAAAAATGTTAAATTACATAGTATCAAAAAATTAAAAATTCGGTTCCAGGGCTGGAAAATCTAAATTTTTTGGTGCATTTGGTACCTATATAAATTCCCAATTTTGTTTTTTTTTCAGTGAATTAAACATATTTTATACTTCGCTAAGAATTAAATTAGTATTAAAAACTTTTAAATTAAAAATTCGGTTCCAGGGTTGGAAAATCGAAATTTTCCGGTACATAATAGCAACCATATAAGTTCCCAGTTTTGGTTTTTTTCAGTGAATTAAAACTATTTTATACTTCTCTAAGAATTAAATTGGTATTAAAAATTTTAAAAACTAAAAATTCGGTTCCAGGGTTGGAAAATGGACATTATCTGATTCATAAAAGTAACCGTATTATTTGTTATTTTTGATTTCTATGATGAATTATACCTACTTCATACATCAGGAAGAAATAAATTGCTATTAAAAACCAAAAATACCTAAAAGACGATTGATTCTACTGTTGAACAATTAGAACTTTTTGGGGGTGCATGAAACGGATTTTTTCTTTTTGTTTGTAAATTAAACATATTAGTAATAAAAAAAGCCTAACATTTAGCGAAATTTAAACGAAAAGAATGACATCTGTGAAAGGTATTTATGATTCGGCACAGCCGAATATAGCACTTTTACTTGTTTTAAATTAAATTAAAAGAAAGACTAAAATGGTGTGAAAATAATTTGTAAAATACATACGTCACCATCTCCTAAACAATTATGTATGTATTTATATGTATGTAATATGTGCACGGCACATGTGCATATATATGTACATAAATCATACATAAACCTACCCTGCAAGAAATATAAATCTGTACTGACTTACTATTGACACAGTCACAAGTACTACTGACTTATAACACCCCATACAATGCTGTTTCTATAGACATTTAAAATGTGTGTGTCATTGAAAATCCACTATAGTTGGGTAGGTAGCTCTTGTGTGACAATATGTAGACATTGGAACCATTGATCCACTGGAATATTTTGGTAATTCTCGTCTTGACTTTTCGTACTTTTCTGAAATATAGGGATGTATTTAATGAAAGTTGTAGTCTTGGAATTTTATTTAAAAAAATTAAAAGGCTTTGATTCAACAGTTGGTTTTATTTCATCAAAAGCAAATATAAATATGTTGGCACTCTATTTGACAAAACTGTAGACAAAAGTGGTGACTTGGAGATACTTGTCCCCAGGTTTCCATCGGGGTAAATATACATGCAAAGATAAAAAATATATAAATACATGTGTGTACGAGTTAGTATGTTCTTAAAAATAAAACATGAACTGCCAAAAGAATTGCAAATTAGCGGAAGGCAAAACGGAAGAACTATTTGTCTGCTTATAGTAGTTTAAATTTATTCAACTCTAAAGCTAAGATCACACTATCGGCGCAATGTACCGATTTTCGTCGGCTCACTGCAATAAAGTCATAAATAAGTACTAAACCAAAATTGCATTATTTCTAAATGAATTCTGGAATAAGTCTAAATGGCTTTATTACCAATGCAGTGTGGTGCAATTATTTCCTTATGTTTCAATTAGTTGACAAATAACGCAAATTTAGCTTATTATACCCTTCACAAAAAAGTGAAAGGGTATATATGTATAGGTTTGTCATTCCGTGTGTAATTTCTTCGGTATTCACATGGGACCCCATAAAGTACATATATTCTAAATTAGCCGACGAAGTAAAAAGGTTGAAATAGCTACAAAAACAACTGTCTATCTTCTCATCTTTCCTAATCTGTCCCCTCAATACTATCCCCTCGTTTTCAGTTCCCGCGCAATGCATTGCATATATAGGGGTTATCCCCTGAGTGCTGGTCCTACTCATAAAAAAAAATATATATTCTGGGTCGTTATGAATAGCGATGACGATGGAGCGATGTCCGTCTGTCCGTCCGTCTGTACGTGAAATCGGTTTTCCCAAGCCCCCAGAAGAGTTGGAGACTTCGTTCTTGGACCGTTGGATTGGAAATGAACTTACATAAATAGAATTCAGAAAGATCCGAAGTATGGTTCCAGAGCTGGGAAGCTTACACCTATTTCTCGACGCAAAATTTGTACCAAAAATCAACTATTTTTTTATGTTTGTAAATTAAACCTATTTCGTGCTTTAAGAAGCCTCAATGGTCTATTAAAAACTAAATATATAACATTTTTTTTCCAGGGATGGAAAATTAAATTTTTTTTCCGGCCCATTCCGTATTTTGTAGTACATGGAGTAACTAAAATTGTTAAAAATTTCAAGTTTTTCTTTAACAAAACCTCTTTATACGTCATGAAGATTTGCATTGGTAAAAAAAATTTTTAAATTCAAATTTTCCTTCCAGGGGTGGGAAATAGAACTTTTGTTTATACGCAAAAGTAACCAAAGAGGCAATTGACGTAGTTTTTTTTTTGCTAACTAAAACTATTTTATATTTTAGGATGAACAAAATTGGTATCAAAAATTCAAAAATAAAATTTCGAATCCAGGGTTGGACAACTGCAATATATTGTCGTACATGTAATAACCAATATGGTTAAAAATTTTATTTTTTATTAAACAAAACTAGTTTATACCTCATGAAGATTTGCATTGATTAAGAAAATTTTAAAAAATTTAAATTTCGCTTCCAGGATTGGGAAATTTAAATTTTTTTTGTTACATGGAATATATTGTAGTACATGAATGTGACTAAAATGGTTGCAAATTTTAAGTTTTTCTTAAATAAAACGGCTCTATAATTAATGAAGCCCAGCATTGGTTAAAAAAATTCAAATGTCACTCCCAGGGCTGGGAAATGTAAATTTTTTATACATAAAAGTAACCAAAAAGGCAACGAACGTCGGTTTTTTACTAATTAAAACTATTTTTTAGTTCAGGAAAAACAAAATTGGTATCAAAAATTAAAAAAAATCAAAGTTTAGATGCCAGAGTTGGATAACGCAACATTTTGTACTACATAAAAGTGACAAAAATGATTACAAATATTAAGTTTTTCTTAAATAAAACTATTTCATGCCTCTAGGGTTGGGAAATTGAAATATTTATTTTGCATAAAATTAACCAAAAAGGCAATTGACGTTGTTTTTTTTTGCCAGTGTTTTATAATTCAGGAAGAACAAAATTGGTATTAAAATCTTAAAAAATCAAAATTTCGACTGCAGGATTGGACAAGTGAAATATTTTATGGTACATGAAAGTGACCAAAAAGTATAAAAATTTTAATATATTTGTCAAGTAAAACTATGTTACACATCACTAAGAATTGCATTGGTAAAAAAATAAAAATTCGCTTCCAGAGTTGGAAAATCGAAATATTTTTGGTACATAAAAGTACATACATAAATTCCAAATTTTGTGTTTTGATATATCAGAAAAAATTAAATTACATAGTATAAAAAAATTAAAAATTCGGTTCCAGGGCTGGAAAATCGACATTTTCTGATTCATAAAAGTAACCATATTATTTGTTATTTTTGGTTTTTATAATGAATTGTACCTACTTCATACATCAGGAAGAAATAAATTGGTATTAAAAACCAAAACAATCTAAAAGACGATTGATTCTACTGTTGAACAATTAGAACTATTTGGATGTACCTGAAACGGATTTTTTCTTTTTGTTTGTAAATTAAACAAATTAGTAATAAGAAAAGCCAAACATTTAGCTTCCTAGCCGAAAAATTTAAACGAAAAGAATGACATCTCTGAAGGGTATTTAAGATGCGGCACAGCACTTTTACTTGTTACTTATAACTTTATTTCAGTGAGCCGAAGAAAATCGGTACATTGCGCCGATAGTGTGATCCATGGTATAATAAAACAAGGTACTGTCACTGTGAGCTACTAAATTTAAAATAATTTTCTGACAATTTTGAGGATTCTGACATTCCCATAAAAATTAAGTTACCATATTATTTTAAGTTACCCGTTTTTTTCTTTTGTTTTGAGTTGTTAAAATTTTTAATTGCATCGATGTCATAATTAAAAATAATAAATTGTCTTATTGATCAATGTAATGGTTTCAATGTTTTTGGTCCAATGCAAAGCAACACAATGGCTATTTTTTATATCTTGTGGAAATCCAAGATATTTTTTATATCTTGTGTGATTTTTCGTAGTTTTCTATATTCTTTACATTTTATATAGCTTTTATTAAATTATTTTAACAATATATTGCAAAATTTTTATGTTCAAAACATCAAAAGGAAATTTTTCTCCCCGTCAATATGCAAAAACGATTCACAAGGAGATTTTGAGGGGGAAATTCTATCAATGTTGTACGTTCAGTGCGTTTAAATTGAAAATGTGGTAATACACTGAAATTAGTGAAAAGAGAGGGTATAAAATAATAGTTAAATACCATGGTATAATATAATATAATAGTGAAAATGTGGGTTGGTACTGAAAAAAGTCCATTATTTCGGAAATTGCTGAACTGGACACCTTGAAATTTAAATAAGTTAGAGATCAATGATTTGCCATCACAATAAAGATATAAATTGAAGGAGTAAAAATAAATAAGTAAGTACTGGGATACTTTCGACAAGTATACCAGTAGAATTTTATTTCGATCTTCGGGCCAATGAGATCCTCCCCAACATACGACTTGGTGTCAGCCTTCACTTGTCCCCTTAACCATTTAGAGAAGTAGACATCGACATTAGTGTTAAACAAGAGCTTTGATGTTTTAATAACTAAAAGAATCTGTTGGGTGAATCACATTCCATGGGACAAAGATTCCGGACAGAGTTGAGAGAGCTCCAAATAAGCTAATGGAGATACCAGGCGAGCTATATGCGGTGGCAGTTTCTAAAGAGCAATTATCATGGGTAAATATGCCACTTGCATTTGCACCAGAGGGTGCTTAAGGGTGAAATGTAGTCGTATCTACATGATGAAGCAGCGGTCAATGCCTTCACCTCTTACAAGATAAAGCAGATAGTATCATGTTATTCCTTGATTGATCTTATGGATTTAAAAGCGAGTTTTTGTACTTCTTTTAACAGCTCTTCTTCGTTAAATAGTTCATCATCAAGTTCTTCAGTTACAGGAACAAATAAATACTCGTAAATAAAAATCGAGATATAAGTTTCATTTTCTGAGGAATAAATGCAGATTAAAACATAGACTGTAATTTCTGAGAATTAAATAAAAATTAAAAATTAGCTCTTGCTTTCTGAGGAATAAATAAAAAATCAAGAAATAATTTTCAAAGCCGAGACACATAGAATCCGCCATACGTTACTCTATTAACTGACATGAAAGTACCGACGGAGAAGGTTGGTACAATGAGTACTTTGTTGACGGATATTATCTGTCCTTAATGTTACCAGATTTCAATAAAAATTATTATCCCTGAAGATGTTGGAAAATCCCAACGAAACGTCGGATATATAAATGAAATAAAGAAATTGTCTTTTATTTGCTTTTAAATTCATTTGAATGACGTTAGAAGCCTGTGTAATAAGAAAAGTTCGACAAAAATGAATGCATGTATTAAATTTGTTTATTTTACAAAATTTTTTATATATTATTTAATTTTTCCTGAACACACAATACAAAAAAGAAAAATCAAAACAATTTGAAAAACTTACTGATGTATCAACGTCAAAGTTAAAAGTTGGCCAACTTTCGCACTTTGCGTTGAAATACTGAATGTTGCAACTCACATAAGAAAGCATGTATTTCAACTCAGTTATCAGTTGAAAAAGGCAACGTATGACGGATTCTAAGTGTCTCTGCCTTTATTATGTGAGGAATAAATAAAAATAAGAAATAATTTTAATCTTCTGAGGAATAATAAATCGAAATTTTAAGTTTTTTAATGCAACGTATGCAAATGAAAATTGGTGCATTTAAATGATGGACTACATTTAAATGCAGCAACAAGGATTACTTTGGTATATTGCTTATGCACGTAGCACATATTTTTTAGTTTGATTTTTTAGACCAAATTTGAAAAATAATCGTTATTTGCGGCCACTGGTATAAGCTTTTAGACATTTTTACGTTTTGAATTTGTGAAATAATACAAATAGTTCCGCTGATACGGCTTATGAAATGATGACATTGTCAAATTATTTAATTTTAGTTTTTTAGTCTAAAGGCAAACTTACAAATTTTCAATTATTTACTTTTTATTAAAATTATATCTAAAACAAGTAAAAGTGTTATATTAGTCTCTGCCGGATCTTTCTTTCTAATATAGAAAACAGTTATAAACAAAATAGTGTTAGTTTTTACGAAAAAGTTCAGATATTTCAGTTTTGAAGCTGTATTTTTGGCTTTTCTGATCTCTATACTAATGAAGAATTAGGCCGCAATTAGCTAAAGACATTTAGTCAACAATAATTATACAACGCAAACAGGGCCAAATAAAAAACAATCTCACTAATGAACTTCTTTTACAAATATTAAATATTGTAATGATGGTAGATATATTGATTTTGTGTTCCACCCGTGTTGTTAGCCGGCGCTGATAAACGCCACTGGCTTAAGGTATATTTATACTTTTCTTTTGCTGTGTATAGCAAATATCTTTCTTATCTTAGAGCAGATGAATGCTCCTAAGGAAGAAGTCGAAAATGCCGATTTTAGGCTTGACTTCAAATTGATCCTTTATTACAAAAATCATTGTTTATATACTAAAATAACGGGATTAGAATACAACATTCTTGGAATTCCTTAAAACTAAATAAATTTCCAATAGCTTAATTTAGCCTAGCATATTATTTATAATTTCCATGCACAATAACTACATTGGCATGCATGGTAGACTTTAATAGATACTCTACACCCTAACCCTCTAGAAAAAAAATTATTTATAATATATTAAATTTGAATTAAGATTCTATAGGCTAATTGTTCGAAATTTTAATTTAAATCTCAGAAAGACATGATAAATATTCCAAGGCACAAAGGCAAGTCAACATCAGTTTTATTCAACTTACACAGCAGAGCAGAACAGCTGTTTTCGAAAGACGCAACCCTTTCATCATCAGTGCTCATGTGTATTGTGTTTGTCACCACTTATTAGGTGGTTTAGTTGAATGTGATAACAGTTCCTATTTACACAAATTTTATTGTGAAAAAGAATACGGGAACTGTATCAACCTGATGTTAACATGTTATTGTTATAATACCCGTGTTACCGTTTGATTATTTTTCTTCATGTCCCATTTTTCTGAATTTTTTGTTCCATCATACCTAAGTCAAACTTTTTTTGGTTTGAATTTTATACTTAAGTACATGTGAACGTTTTTTCCAATTTTTATTATTGGGTAGCTCAAGCCATAGCTTAAATTTGTATGTAGTAAGAATTTTAACGAACATTTTATATTGCTATATTAAATTTGAATTAAGATTCTATAGGCTAATTGTTCGAAATTTTAATTTAAATCTCAGAAAGACATGATAAATATTCCAAGGCACAAAGGCAAGTCAACATCAGTTTTATTCAACTTACACAGCAGAGCAGAACAGCTGTTTTCGAAAGACGCAACCCTTTCATCATCAGTGCTCATGTGTATTGTGTTTGTCACCACTTATTAGGTGGTTTAGTTGAATGTGATAACAGTTCCTATTTACACAAATTTTATTGTGAAAAAGAATACGGGAACTGTATCAACCTGATGTTAACATGTTATTGTTATAATACCCGTGTTACCGTTTGATTATTTTTCTTCATGTCCCATTTTTCTGAATTTTTTGTTCCATCATACCTAAGTCAAACTTTTTTTGGTTTGAATTTTATACTTAAGTACATGTGAACGTTTTTTCCAATTTTTATTATTGGGTAGCTCAAGCCATAGCTTAAATTTGTATGTAGTAAGAATTTTAACGAACATTTTATATTGCTATATTAAATTTGAATTAAGATTCTATAGGCTAATTGTTCGAAATTTTAATTTAAATCTCAGAAAGACATGATAAATATTCCAAGGCACAAAGGCAAGTCAACATCAGTTTTATTCAACTTACACAGCAGAGCAGAACAGCTGTTTTCGAAAGACGCAACCCTTTCATCATCAGTGCTCATGTGTATTGTGTTTGTCACCACTTATTAGGTGGTTTAGTTGAATGTGATAACAGTTCCTATTTACACAAATTTTATTGTGAAAAAGAATACGGGAACTGTATCAACCTGATGTTAACATGTTATTGTTATAATACCCGTGTTACCGTTTGATTATTTTTCTTCATGTCCCATTTTTCTGAATTTTTTGTTCCATCATACCTAAGTCAAACTTTTTTTGGTTTGAATTTTATACTTAAGTACATTTAGCCTATAGAATCTTAATTCAAATTTAATATAGCAATATAAAATGTTCGTTAAAATTCTTACTACATACAAATTTAAGCTATGGCTTGAGCTACCCAATAATAAAAATTGGAAAAAACGTTCACATGTACTTAAGTATAAAATTCAAACCAAAAAAAGTTTGACTTAGGTATGATGGAACAAAAAATTCAGAAAAATGGGACATGAAGAAAAATAATCAAACGGTAACACGGGTATTATAACAATAACATGTTAACATCAGGTTGATACAGTTCCCGTATTCTTTTTCACAATAAAATTTGTGTAAATAGGAACTGTTATCACATTCAACTAAACCACCTAATAAGTGGTGACAAACACAATACACATGAGCACTGATGATGAAAGGGTTGCGTCTTTCGAAAACAGCTGTTCTGCTCTGCTGTGTAAGTTGAATAAAACTGATGTTGACTTGCCTTTGTGCCTTGGAATATTTATCATGTCTTTCTGAGATTTAAATTAAAATTTCGAACAATTAGCCTATAGAATCTTAATTCAAATTTAATATAGCAATATAAAATGTTCGTTAAAATTCTTACTACATACAAATTTAAGCTATGGCTTGAGCTACCCAATAATAAAAATTGGAAAAAACGTTCACATGTACTTAAGTATAAAATTCAAACCAAAAAAAGTTTGACTTAGGTATGATGGAACAAAAAATTCAGAAAAATGGGACATGAAGAAAAATAATCAAACGGTAACACGGGTATTATAACAATAACATGTTAACATCAGGTTGATACAGTTCCCGTATTCTTTTTCACAATAAAATTTGTGTAAATAGGAACTGTTATCACATTCAACTAAACCACCTAATAAGTGGTGACAAACACAATACACATGAGCACTGATGATGAAAGGGTTGCGTCTTTCGAAAACAGCTGTTCTGCTCTGCTGTGTAAGTTGAATAAAACTGATGTTGACTTGCCTTTGTGCCTTGGAATATTTATCATGTCTTTCTGAGATTTAAATTAAAATTTCGAACAATTAGCCTATAGAATCTTAATTCAAATTTAATATAGCAATATAAAATGTTCGTTAAAATTCTTACTACATACAAATTTAAGCTATGGCTTGAGCTACCCAATAATAAAAATTGGAAAAAACGTTCACATGTACTTAAGTATAAAATTCAAACCAAAAAAAGTTTGACTTAGGTATGATGGAACAAAAAATTCAGAAAAATGGGACATGAAGAAAAATAATCAAACGGTAACACGGGTATTATAACAATAACATGTTAACATCAGGTTGATACAGTTCCCGTATTCTTTTTCACAATAAAATTTGTGTAAATAGGAACTGTTATCACATTCAACTAAACCACCTAATAAGTGGTGACAAACACAATACACATGAGCACTGATGATGAAAGGGTTGCGTCTTTCGAAAACAGCTGTTCTGCTCTGCTGTGTAAGTTGAATAAAACTGATGTTGACTTGCCTTTGTGCCTTGGAATATTTATCATGTCTTTCTGAGATTTAAATTAAAATTTCGAACAATTAGCCTATAGAATCTTAATTCAAATTTAATATAGCAATATAAAATGTTCGTTAAAATTCTTACTACATACAAATTTAAGCTATGGCTTGAGCTACCCAATAATAAAAATTGGAAAAAACGTTCACATGTACTTAAGTATAAAATTCAAACCAAAAAAAGTTTGACTTAGGTATGATGGAACAAAAAATTCAGAAAAATGGGACATGAAGAAAAATAATCAAACGGTAACACGGGTATTATAACAATAACATGTTAACATCAGGTTGATACAGTTCCCGTATTCTTTTTCACAATAAAATTTGTGTAAATAGGAACTGTTATCACATTCAACTAAACCACCTAATAAGTGGTGACAAACACAATACACATGAGCACTGATGATGAAAGGGTTGCGTCTTTCGAAAACAGCTGTTCTGCTCTGCTGTGTAAGTTGAATAAAACTGATGTTGACTTGCCTTTGTGCCTTGGAATATTTATCATGTCTTTCTGAGATTTAAATTAAAATTTCGAACAATTAGCCTATAGAATCTTAATTCAAATTTAATATAGCAATATAAAATGTTCGTTAAAATTCTTACTACATTATTTATAATATTTTTTTTTTGTTTGTTTATTTTTGTTTTTTAAAATTTCTTTAAGTTGTTATTGTGATATTCTTTAAATGTGTTCCCTAGATCTAGGACAGAGTTCACCCCTTTGTTTTGTATTATCTTATAAGGACCGTGGTACGGGGGCTGATATTTTCTTCTATTGTAATTTCTTACTAAAACCATGTCGCCTACGTTCAAATTCAACGGATTTATCTTTTTACTTTGCTCAACACTTTTGTTAACTCTATTAGCTCTTTTGCCTTCTGCAAGGAAAATCTTAGCCTTACTCTTAATTCATTGACATATTTATCTATATTATAAACGGGTTTATTATCTAACCATTTATCGTTTGGTAAGTTTGGCAATTTTCCAAATATCAACTCGTATGGAGTATAACTGGTATCTATATGAGGCGTTGTATTGTATGCAAAACAGAAATAAGGGATCCATCATCCTGTTTGCAGAAGTTCAAGAGAAACTCGTTAAGTACCCTATGATTTCGTTCTATAGCACCCAGAGTCTCGTGGTGATACGGTGTGCTAAAGTGCTGTTTTATTTCTAAAAGTTTGCATACCTCAGACATTAATTCGTTCACAAATTCGGTACCGTTGTCTGATTTGAGTATTTTGCAATGACCGTATACTAAAATTACATTTTCTACCAGACTTTTTGCAACTGTTTTAGCTTCCTTTGTCTCAATAGGACATGCTATGACGTATTTCGTTAAGTCACACTGCATAGTTAATATATATCTGTATCCATTTGAATATCTAAATGGCCCTACAGTGTCTATTGACACCACTTCAAACCCAGTACTTGGTGTATCTGTTATTACAAGTTTCTCCTTCGTATGTCTTGTTTGCTTGTTAATTTTGCACTCTTTGCAATTCAGTATGTATTTCTTTATCATCTTGCTCATATTTTTCCATATATATCTCTGCTTGAGTTTTAACGTTGTTTTCCTGACACCCAAATGCCCTCCTATAACCGAGTTGTGGTACTCAACGATGATTTTGTTTTGTAATTTGCTATCGACTATTCTTTCTGGTTCTTTGCAAACTAAAATTTTTAACCTTTCTCTGCTTGTTCTCTCTAGCGCAATGAACATATCTTTAAATTCCCTATATCCAACTATTTCGAATATTTTGTCGCTATCCCTTAACGCAAGTTCCTCTATTTCTAACGATAAAGCTTTCGATAGCAGCTTCTCCAATGACATCTGAGTGCTTATTGGATTATCACCACTTCTAATAACTATTTCTATATCACTTACTATAACCTCAGGTATCTTTAGATTCCTCTCCACTTCGAATCTTATTTTTTTTATGTTTTTTATGTCCGAGATTGACGTACACTCCCATATAAAAAGTTGATCAGTCTTCTTATTGGAAATGTCGTTCTCGAGCTTGCTCTCATCCTGTGTATTTAAGTTCTTTTTCATAGTTCGTGTTATTGCTAGTATTTCCTTTGGTTTTTGGTTTTCTTCTGTGGGAATCAATGCTTTTAACGTGCTAGTATTCTAGACAATGCGTCTGCGTTTGTGTTTACTTTGCCTTTTTTGTACGCTATTTCGAAGTCGTAGTCACACAGATCCAATCTGATCCGCGTCATTTTGGACGATGGATTCTTATGCGAGAACAATGACACTAACGGTCTGTGGTCGGTTACCACATAAAACTTCCTGCCATAAAGGAATGGTCTAAAAAAATTTATGCCCCAATGAATTGCTAATAATTCTTTCTCTATGGTCGGCTTATTTAAGTCATGTTTGGACAACGTTTTGCTGGCATACGATATCGGTAGGTCTGTTCCAATATTGCCTTGTGACAGTACTGCTCCAAGTGCGAAATTAGAAGCATCTGTCGTTAATATAAATGGTTTGTTAAAATCTGGGTACTGCAGAATTGGTGGTGTTATTAACTTTGTTTTCAATGTCTCAAATGAATGTTGACAATTTGCATCCCACTCAAAAGTTTTATTTTTCTTTAGCAGCGAATTTAAATTTCCCGCAATTTTTGCGAAGTCTGGCACGAATCGCCTGTAATAATTACAAAACGCTATGAAACGCCTAACGTCATCAGTATTTTTGGGAACAGGATAACTTTCTATTACCTTATGTTTGGAAGGATCCGTACATACACCTTTTTCGGTAATTAAATGGCCTAAATACACCACCTCTGATTTAAGAAACCTGCATTTACCCGTGTTTCACTTTAAGTTGTATTGCCTTAGCTTTTGAAATACCTTCGATAAGTTATCGTGATGGTGTTGTACACTGCAGCCAAATACGATAATATCATCTACATATAAAAATGCCTCAGCGCTCAAACCACTTAGCGCTATAGTTAACATTCTTTGGAAACTATTGGAGGATATTTTTAATCCAAATGGAAGACGTGTAAATTGAAAATGACCATTTCTGGTTGAAAATGCGGTCAACGGCCTTGAACTCTTATCCAAATTAATTTGGTGAAACGAACTGGTCATATCTAGTGTGGAGAAATATTTTGCTCTTCCTAGCTTATCAAGAACATCCTCTATTTTTGTAAGCGGAAATTTGTCATTCACTATTCTTTCATTTAATTTACGAAAATCGACCACTAGACGCCATTTTTTTGTATCATTTACGTATTTTTTTGGTATTACCAATAATGGTGAATTATACGGACTGACCGAGGGTTCGATAATCTCATCTTTTAGTAGCTTGTCTATTTGTTCATTTATTTCCTTCATCTGTGATTCGGGTAGCCTATATGGTTTTATGTATACAGGCGTTGAGTCTGTTGTTTGAATTTGCTGTGTGTAAAAGTTATTCACTGACAACCTCTCGTTATCAAGGTGAAAAATATCACTATACTCAGTAATTAGATTAATTAAAGAATGCCTGGCTTTTTGGTCTGTCGACTCAATATTTAAATCTCTTAGTATTTTCCCTACTCGCTCTTTGTCTTCCCGTTGAACACTAGTGTGGTATTTGTATATATTGTACTCTGACAATTGTTTCGTTTCTAATCTCAACTCATCCAATACTACATCTTCATCATTCGTGTTTAATAATTTTACGTGTTGTATGCCTACAGCTGGTATAATACAGTTTCCTACGTAAACTCCTGAAGTTATTTCTTTGTTTAAAACCACACTTTCTTCCTCTGTAACTACATTAACAGGTACTATCGCCTCAGATCTCGCGGGAATAATTATCTTTGCACTGTAAATTCGTTTTGGAGCAATTGGCAATATAAACTCTTCGTTTGCTATACGGAAGGTTATTGTGTACGTCTCAAAATCAATTTTACACATATGCTTTTCTAAAATATCTCTTCCTATGATTCCATCGGTGCTGATTGGGAAATCATTTTCAACTATATGAAACTGGTGATTCAAAAGTTTATTTCCAAATTGAAGGCTCAAATTCGCTATACCTACACTCTCTATTGTATCTAAAGTGATACCACTTAGTAACGATATACAATTTCTATTTATCCCTTCTATATCTCCCAACTTACAGATAGATATATCAGCTCCTGTATCTACTAAAAATTTTAGATCTCCTTTTATGGTTTTACACGTTATTGTCACTGAATTGTCAGTGGTAGTTGAAAGTTTGAATATTTTTCGCCCTTCTGGATAACAATTTTTGTTATCCGGCGCTCCTAGTTTCCCTGATTACGACCATTATTATTTCCCCTGTATGAATTGTTTCTACCCGCATTATATCTTGACGAACTGTCAACGGTGTAACTATTATTAAAGTTAATATTATTATTTCTGTTTCTACCATTGCTATGAAACCTATTATGCTCTCCACTGTAGTTGCTATTATTATTGCGGATTCTATTGTGGTTATTGTTGTTTGCACGATTGTTGTTGTTATATGAGTTGTGGATGTTGCGCTCATCTGTAAAACTATTATTATTTCTTTGCCTATAAAACTGTCTATTGCCTCTCTGCGAACTGTAATTATGTCCGTTTTCTCGTCTCCAAACTCTGAAAATATTGCTACCACTACTTTGCAAATCCCTTTCTATCGTTAAACATTTTTCCGCCGCTTCATTTAACGTCTTAGGAGTACATGCCATTAACGTACTCTTCGACGTTGACCCCTTTCATAAACACATTCAGAGCCATGCTTTCGGTCATTTTATAAATTGCGCTCTTCGCCTCTTGTGTGGGATTTTCCAATGCTTTTATCTCAAAACTGGTTAATTGTTCAGACAGCAGTGCAACTTTTTCTCTATATGCCTCTATGCTCAGACTTGCTTGCCTAACCGTTCCAAATTCAGGTAAAACCTGTTGCAGCGTTCTGGGATTAGGATACGCTTCTGTTAATGACCTTTTCAATTCTTCAAATGTAGTCGGTCTTCTTGAACGTCCCATAACACTCCTAACATGTGACGCGAGCTTAAAATTATAGACATACTTAACGAAAATCTCTCTATCTTCTACTCGCAACATATCATGAAGCAATTCTGTTTGCACTATAAAATCCTCCAGCGCCTCATATGACCCTTTAAAAACTTGTAGGTTTTTTCCTACTACAGATATATCGAAATTTGCCATACTTCTGAAAATATTAGTATCTGCTTTTACTTTAGTTGTTGAGGTAGTTTGTTCAATTACTTTTGCTTCTTTATAATCTTTGGTGCTTAACTCTTCTACTGTAGAAAACAGTCTTTCATATAAATCGTTAAATTTGAACGCCAGCGACCTGGTTTCTTCTTCTTCTAATAAATCTTCAGAAATTCTATCAACTTCCTTCCTTATGTACCCTAAACGTTTTAATTTTTCAGCTTTAAATTCAGAGGAGTAAACTTTATCCTTACTCTTTCTTAAATTCTTATCTAACTTCTCTAATTCACTATAACCTTCTTTCAATTTTTCCATAGATAATATTAATAAATAAAGAAAACCTTATGTCTAACATAAATTCTAAAAAAAAAGATGGTAATATTGTTAAAAAAAAGTTCTTTTCTGGCAGTGCTTAATTTAATATGGTTTAAATTAAAATTCTTATTGTCACCCTGTGTTTACCAACACTACTTTACGCGCGCCAACTTTCTTCTCAGACGCACAATTTTTCCACCTCTTCGGTGCCTTGGCCGTTGTATCTTGGGAATCGCGGTAAGTAACTTGTCTACCTTCCTTTGTTGTCTCCTACGGTACTCCTCTATCGTGATGGGTTTAGGGCCAGCAGTTATCGGGGTAGCTTTATTTATAGGTTTCCCCTTGTCGTGCCCGCAGGTTGATACTCCTCCGTGGGGATTTTATTGTCCTTCGGATTTGGCAGGATCGCCATGTAATCATGGTAGATATATTGATTTTGTATTCCTACCCGTGTTGTTAGCCGGCGCTGATAAACGCCACTGGCTTAAGGTATATTTATACCTTTCTTTTGCTGTGTATAGCAAATATCTTTCTTATCTTAGAGCAGATGAATGCTCCTAAGGAAGAAGTCGAAAATGCCGATTTTAGGCTTGACTTCAAATTGATCCTTTATTACAAAAATCATTTTTTATATACTAAAATAACGGGATTAGAATACAACATTCTTGGAATTCCTTAAAACTAAATAAATTTCCAATAGCTTAATTTAGCCTAGCATATTATTTATAATTCCCATGCACAATAACTACATTGGCATGCATGGTAGACTTTAATAGATACTCTACAATATGTTAAATTTATAAACAAAAAGATGAAATTCGTTTCTGTTGGATACTTTTGTGTACCAAAAATGTTCCAATTCTCGAATATTTTTAATATTCTTGAATTTTTACTGCCAATCCTTAAGTATAAATAAGTATAGATCACAGAAAAAATCAATATCAGCAATCTACTTGGTCACTTTTATGTATCAAAAAATTTTCAATGGTCCGACCCTGAACACCATTGTTTTGTCTCCCTGAAGCATAAAATAGTTTTAAGACCAAACAAAAACAAAGATTAGTAGCCATTTTGATTTTATGTACCAAAAACACTTCGATAGTCCAACCTTGGAATAGAATTACTGATTTTGTTTGGATTTTATTATCCATTTCATTCTTCCTGAGGTATAAAATAAATCATTAAAGAAACCAAAGTTACGATTTTTCAACCCTGGAATGGAATTTTTAACTATTTGGATTTTTTTACAGGAATGTAATTCTTCCTTAAGCATAAAAAAAAATCTATTTCATCAAAAAACCCAAAGTTGTGACTTTTTTAATTATTTTTATATACCAAAATTTTCGTTCTCCAACCATGGATTAAAATATTTTATTTGTTTTAAATTTTTAATAGCAATTCAATTCTTAGTGAAGCATAAAATAGTATTACTAAAAGGATCAAAGTTACTAACCTTTTGTGGTCACTTTTATGAATTGGGATCGAAATTTTGATTTTTTAAAATTATTAATACCAATATTATTCTTTTTAACTTATAAAATAGTTTTAATTAGAAAAAAATTCTTTTATGTACAAAAAATAAATATTTTCAATTGCCCATCCCTAGAATTAAATTTTGTTTTTAGTTTATAATATAAATTTAATTCTTTCCAAAGCATAAAATAGGTTTAATTGACAAAAAATAATTCGTTTTTGCTAGTTAATTTTGCGGCCACAAAAAGGTGTAAGCTTTCCAGCTCTGAAATCGTATTTAGAATTTTTCGAAATTTCAATACCACTCTATTTAAGTTCATTTCCAATCCAGTAATTTAAAAATGAAGCTATTTATAAAATTGGGATCCAGTTCTTCTGGTCATTCATTCTTTAGAATATTTATATAAAGAAAACGCTGTAAAATAAATATTGTGCTTTTTACCTGCATAATAACTAGGGTTTCATAAAATTAATAATTATGTTAGTCGTGTTATTCATTGTAGACCGATCCCTAGAATACTATGTTGAGTATTATATACACATATGTTATATATATATATATATATATATATATATATATATACACTAGAGCCCCGACTTGCGTCGTCCCGATTTGCGTCGTTTCGATTTGCGTCGCTTTTTAAAAACTGGAAAAATTCGATTCGCGTTGTTACAATTTCAAGTTGAATTGAGCTCAATGTAAGCTAAATAAATTCAAATTTTTTAATGCATCTACTTTTTATGAATATACTCGTACATATGGCACTGTTTCCTCTAAAGAGGGTCAACTCGAAATTTTTAAATTTTCACTTTTTGCCAAAAATCAATGTACAGTGGGCATATCTACCCACTGTAAAAATCTTACATCAATATTTGTATTCTTCCGCCAAAAGAATATACAATTGTATCCCAGTTTGTGCTATAAAGTAGTATAAAGAATTTTCAGTGTTTTGCCTCTACTGAAAATTTGTAAATTTTGACCTTAGGCGATATTAAATGAATTTAATTTTTGCTATGTTTTTTCTTAATTTATTGTTTTGTTATTTCTTTATAAATAATAATTATAAACATTTGTTCAAGTAAAGGAAATAAATAAATATGTATTCATACTTGTTTTCTATCAAAAATACAAAATTTTTGCTTTGTTTTGAATATTTTCCCCAATAAATTAAATTTCAGTGCATTTATATAGAAAAAGGTGGTTCGATTTGCGTCGCTTCGATTTGCGTTGCGTTTCTCCGGTCCCCATTAACGACGCAAGTCGGGGCTCTAGTGTATATATATTTATATATATATATATATATATATATATATTATATATATTTATATATATATATATATATATATATATATATATAATTTATACAGTGTGAGTAAAAAACTTGAAGGCAACTGTTGGTTGTGTAACTGTAGCGTAACTCCAGAACAACGTTTCCAAATTTTGGAAATTTACTTTTAAAAAATCTGCTCGCCAAGTTCATGAAACACTCCGATCAATTTACGGTCAACATAGTTTAGTTACCAAACAATTCGAGCAGTAATTTCACTCTTTCCGATTCAAAATTATATGGCATCAATGCTGTAAGAAGTAGTAAAAAATTGGACTGATCGGATGGACCATGTAACTCGTAGCCACGGTGGTTATGACGGAAATCGTATTTAAAAAATAAATGAAATTAAATTATTTACCAGATTATAATAAAATTGCAATAATAAAAACATATATACTAAACAAAAGAAAATAAAAAATATGTGAGAAAGCTTTTGGGTTCCATTCAGTTATGAATTTATTTACCTGATAGCGTTTTTTAACTTACTGATAAAACATGACTGGTCTAAATGATGTTTTCCGTAGAGTTTGTCATAAAATTTTTACCAGAGAATGCGTTTGTGAGATAGAAGCTATTTTATTTCAGCATCGTTTTCTCTCATGCTCTCATTTTTCAACCCTTGTTCTCACAAAAATGTTACCAAAGTTTAATTTAATTTCATACATTCTGTAACCAGAAGCGAAAGAAAAGCAAAAATATGATAGTCATTTTGATGTTCCGGCCATATATTTGGTTATTCTCACAGCGGTTTCTGGATCACGTCATCTGATTTGAATAAAAGTACTGGTAGTTTCGTTTGACGTTTTTAGACTTGTCTTCTCCTTATAAAATGAATATTTTACTACTATGATATGATTACTAAAATAACAAGTAAAAGTGATATATTCGGCTGTGCCGAATTTTAAATACCCTTCACAGATGTCATTCTTTTCGTTTAAATTTTCCGGCTAGGAAGCTAAATGTTGGCTTTTCTTATATCTAATACCTATGAACGTCTTTCAAAAATAAAAAATATGTTTAATTTAAAAACAAAAAGTAAAAATCTGTTTCATGTACCCCAAAAAGTTCTAATTGTTCAACCGTAGAATAGTTTTTTAGATATTTTTGGTTTTTAATACCAATTTATTTCTTCCTGATATATAAAGTAGGTGTAATTCATCATAAAAATCAAAAATAACAAATAATGTGGTTACTTTTATGAATCACAAAATGTCGATTTTCCAACCCTGGAACCGAAATTTTAGTTTTTAAAATTTTTAATACCAATTTAATTCTTAGCGAAGTATAAAACATATTTAAGTCACTGAAAAAAACCAAAATTGGGAACTTATATGGTTACTTTTATGTACCAAAAAATTTCGATTTTCCAACCCTGAAACCCAATTTTTAATTTTTTAATACTAATTTAGTGTTTTCTGATATATAAAATAGGTTTAATTCACTAAAAACACAAAATTTGGAATTTATGTATGTACTTTTATGTACTAAATATATTTCGATTTTCCAACCCTAGAACCGAATTTTTAGTTTTTAAAATTTTTAATAAAAATTTAATTCTTAGCGAAGTATAAAATATGTGTAATTCACTGAAAAGAAAATCAAAATTGGGAATTTAGCAAATGTATGTACCAAAAAATTTCGATTTTCTAACCCTGGAACCGAATTTTTAATTTTTTGATGCTAATTTAATTTTTTCTGATAAATCAAATAGGTTTAATTCACTAAAAGCACAAACTTTGGAATTTATGTATGTATGTACTTTTATGTACGAAAAATATTTCGATATTCCAACTCTGGAAGCGATTTTTTTTTTACCAATGTAATTCTTAGTGAGTTTTACTTTACAAAAATTCAAATTTTTAAAACCTTTTGGTCACTTTCATGTACCATAAAATATTTCATTTGTCTAACCCTGGAGTCGAAATTTTGAGTTTTTAAGATTTTAATACCAATTTTGTTTTTCCTGAATTATAAGACAGTTTTGATTAGAAAAAAAAACAACGTCAATTCCCTTTTTGGTTACTTTTATGCAGAATAAATATTTCAATTTCTCAACCCTAGAAACGAAATTTAAATGTTTTTTACCAATGCAACTCTTATTGAGGCATGAAATAGTTTTATTTAAGAAAAACTTAATATTTGTAACCATTTTGGTCACTTTTATGTACCACAAAATATTGCAGTTATCCAACTCTGGAATCTAAATTTTGTTTTTTTTAATTTTTGATGCCAATTTTGCTTTTCCTGAACTAAAAAATAGTTTTATTTACTTTTATGTATAAAAAAAATTGTCAATTTCCCAGCCCTGGAAGCGAAATTTTAATTTTTTTTTACCAATGCTAGTCTTCGTTCGGTATAAAGTCGTTTTATTTAAGAAAAACTCAAAATTTGCAACCATTTTGTTCACTTTCATGTACTACTCCATACCATGTTCAAAAACACTCAACTTCCCAATCCTGGAAGTGAAATTAAATTTTTTTTTTGTTTTTTTACCAATGCAGCTCTTCATGAGGTATAAAGTAGTGTTATATAAAAAAATTTACAATTTTGAACCATTTTGGTCACCTTCATGAACTATAAAATATTTCACTTGTCCAACTCTGGATTCGAAATTTTGATTTTTTTTTTAAATTTTTGATACCAATTTTGTTCTTATTAAAAAATAAAATAGTTTTAGTTAACAAAAAATAACAACGTCAATATCCTCTTTGGTTACTTTTATGTATAAAATAAATTTAAATTTCCCAACCCTGGAAACGAAATTTTAATTTTTCAAAATTTGTTTATCAATGCTGATCTTCATAAGGTATAAAGTAGTTTTATTTAAGAAAAACTAAATTTTTGCAACAATTTTGGTTATAACATGTACTACAAAATATTGCATGTACCAAAAAAACTTTCATATTACCAACCCTGGAAATAATATTTAAAAATTTTTTTTGTCAGTGCAACGCTTCTTGAGGTATAAAGTACTTTTATTTAAGAAAAATTGCAAGTTTTTAACCATTTTGGTTACTTTAATGTACCATAAAATATTGCACTTCTCCATCCCTGGATTCGAAATTTTATTTTTGAATATTTGATACCAATTTTGTTCTTTCTAAATTTTAAGACAGTTTTAGTTAGCAAAAAACAAAAAAAATACAACACCAGTTCCCTGGTTGATTACTTTCATGTATAAAAAAAATTCAATTTCCCACCCCTGGAAGCAAAATTTGAATTTAATTTCTTTTTTTTTTTGGCCAATGCAAATCTTCATGACGTATAAAGAGGTTTTGTTAAAGAAAAACTTAAAATTTTTTATAATGTTAGGTACTACATGTACTACAACATACGGAATGGGTCGAAAATTTTTTTTTTAATTTCTCATCCCTGAAAAAAAAAATTATTTTTTTGGTTTTTAATAGACCATTGAGGCTTCCCAAAGCACGAAATAGGTATAATTTACAAACATTAAAAAAAATTGATTTTTGGTATAAATTTTACGTCGAGAAATAGGTATAAGCTTCCCAGCTCTGGAACCGTATTTCGGATCTTTCTGAATTTCAATACCACTCTATTTAAGTTCATTTCAAATCCAACGGTTCAAGAACGAAGTCTCTAGCTCTTCTGGGGGCTTGGGAAAACCCCCAGACAGACGGACATCGCTCAATTGTCATCGCTATTCATAAGGATCCAGAATATATATACTTTATGGGGTCCTATATTGATATCGAAGAAATTACACACGGTCTGACAAACCTACATATACCCTTTCACTTTTTTGTGAAGGGTATAAAAAGAATGTGTATCTGAAATTGGCATAAAGTCTACAAATGGCAATTAAGTACGTTATTGAAAGAATATGTTTTGACGGTGACTTGTATGAAAAAAGTAAGGAAATAAAAACTTACATGGTAAATACGCCATGCAATATACCAAAAGTATGAGATCGAAGCCTTGGTATTATAATAGTTTTTAATCGAATTTGTGCTAACATCAGCCTCTTCAGATAGTTCAGCAAAGTGTCAGATGCATGTATTGCTAGTTCTAACTAGATAATTTATGTGTGAGAATTTCAGGACTCCCATTATTTTAAAGTTTTAATCGATCTACAGAAAACAATAAAACAAAAAGGAAATTCCCTTTTTCGTTTGGTGTTTAATTTTTCAGAAGTATTTTAAATAAGTTAATCTTTTAATTCCGGATTATAACGGAAAAGACTATGCAGGTAATTGATGCTAGCGGTTAAACAAATCGCGAGTAATCGAGGCCTCACTGTAGTTCCATTGATCTTGATTTAACGGAGTTTACTCATGTAGAGTACCTATTTGTATGCTAACAATTCGTGATTAAAAGCTTAAACATTAATTTTCAGATTAATTCAAAAGCCTAAGGATTTGAATAAATAAGCGTTATTGATAAAAATCAAAATTCAAGAGATTTTATGAAGAGAGAATTTCTAGCTGGTTTTTAATGGAAATGCATCCTACGCCTCAGCAGTTGAATCAGCATCCAATATTCGACTACTACCACATCCCATAACATCTGAGTTAATTGCATTCCCAATGCTTTCATCTGTACAATATTTAAACAATAGTTGCCGCAAATTTCGGAGGTAGAGAAATATATTTTTTCCAACTCATTGAAGTTCAACGCATTTGACTGATCAAAAGTTATATGTGGAACGTTTTTTTTCCGCTAACCTTTAACGCTGAAATGCCATACCTAAACAAAAGCAATAAAAACAGGGTTATCAAACAAAAAAATGAAACAACCCTTATTATTTTAACAGTTGGGCGGACGATATTTCTGATTTTGTTATTGAAATTTTGAACATATAACAAACGTGCATACATATGTATGTATATAATCATATTGGAAATATTTTCTTACCTCCATTTTCTAATACGAAGTGCACAAATTTTTTCTTTAATTTTTTATTTCACTTTTGTAAATTTTTGCTTGTTTTCTCTGGTTACAATTGTTTTCTTTTGCAACTAACTTCATTGGGAAACGCTCTGTCAAAATCGGATTTTCCAATAGCAAAGCGTTGCCACCGCGTTATTTCGGTATGCTCCATACAAAATGTATGGACATGAAAACTTTTGACAGCTAAAAAACGCTTGCCGCCCGTATTTAGGGATGGCTGTTAAAAAAGACTGTTTGATTTTCTTTTTGCTAAAAAAATAGGTACATGAGAATACTCATAATAATACCTACATATTTGGGGTATTCACACTGTGTGCTGTTTAGTCATAATGTCATAATATATTAGAGCAGTTTAAAAAAGTTGTTGTTGTGCTGCATACATAAAAGTCAGGTCATCTGTTTCTATGGGTGGTGTAAGTATTATGGAGTCAGGGGTTCTTGATGTTCTGGGCATGAAAGTGCAGTGTGATGTCAGATGGACGGAACATGTCTTTCAGGTCGCAAAAGAAGCATTCAAGGGCCTTGGCTTCTTAAAACGATGCAAGAGATACTTCACACCTTCTGATCTTCTTAATATTTACACCACTCATATCCGACCGAAGATGGAATACAACCGGTGCTTCAAAGTCTATTTTGAAGCTACTCGACCGCGTACAGGAGAGGGCTATGAAAATCATTGGAGACAGTAGGGTACCCAACTATTGACTCTCTTGAGCATCGACGCAATGTGCGGGGTGCGTATCGTTGTTTTATCGTTCATTCGTTTTTTAGCCGAACACTCCGTATGTGGAACAAACTACCTGCAGAGGTCTTCCCCGCCACTTACAATTTGAGGGGGTTCAAATCGAATATCCACAGACACTACTCCCTTTATCCTCCTTCCCAAAATCTATTTCCCTAGTTCCAGCGCAAGGCACTGCATATGTAGGGGTTATCCCCTGAGTGCCGGTCCTACACCTAAAAAAAAAAAAATAATAGCTCTCTTTCAGGTATGTTTTTGTTTGTCATAAAATAGCTCTAGAGATCTGAGTCGAACGGCTGTACATCTTTAGGGGAGACGGCAATAGTATGTACATGTTTGCCGCCGTTACTTATATATGATTCACGACTAAAAACCGGTTAAAAATTATTCATACCTATATGTCTATAAATACATTAAATTACATTTTTATAACATAAAAAGTTAAAAGAGAACTAAATCGCAATAATTAAATATGTATATACAAGTGAAAAATTGTTCTCGTTTAACTTGCGTAGCTGTCAGCCACTGATTGTTTTTCCGTATGCCGCCCCAAAAAAATGTATTCAGCTCATATCAAGGCAGCAGCTGTTTTAGTGTATACATACAAACTCATTTAGATATTCTTGTGCACCAGAAGACAAATTTAATAATTTTAAATAGGAATGGAGTTTTTCTCATTTTGAAACAACTTTATTACAATTGCCTTAATTTTGGTTTGCTTTGATAACAGCTAATTACAAAAGTGTTGTTATCTTATCAGCTGATCGATGTTTAAAATAGCATACTAAGTTATGACGGGTTGTTCACACTAGTCATATTTTTCGTGCAATTATTTTCTGACAGTGTGAATCCCCTTAAGTGAAAATATTTTTTTTTTAATTTATTGCGTACTTCACTCTGTCGAAACACTTCTTTCTTTTATACAATTACATTTGAAACAAAATAACTGCCGATTTCACAATGTTGAACAAGTTCTTTATTTCGCATAAACACATTTGAAACAAAAACAATTTATAAAATTTTGTTTTTGTTTGAAATATATTTGTACGAAAGGAAGAATTCATTGGACATTGTGAAATAGGCAGTTAATGCTAGGAACACAACTGCGACGAACTTTTGGTCGTGAATATTCATCGCCAAAAATAAAACACATTGGTGTATATGAAAATGCACACAATCGTGGCGTTGGTAGAAATTCGTCATACTCAGCGAAAGTTGAAATAGATTTGTTTCTAATTGTTTCGTCAGCGAGCGACGAACAAATCAATATGAGGTGCCAAGGTTTCATATCCCAAACTGGTTTTTTGTGGGAAAACATATTTCACTACTGTATTGTTGCATCTAGCACGAACATTTTCAGTATATACTAAAAATGCATTCACCAATTCACAAAAATTTATCATTCGGACGACTTTTTATTAAATTTGAACATTTTTTATAATATATTCTTTCTTCCTATTTCCTACTTCTTCATATGGTCACCCCATCAGCTGTTAAATGAAAAGAATAATTTATTTACAGAAAAAATTTTCAGAAAATAATTACAAAAAGGAAATTGTTCTGGAAAAAAATGGACACCACCGGGGTAATTATTGAATGTTTACAGAATCTGGCATCAAAAATTTACAATTTTTTTGCCCATTATATTAATTTATTCGTCGTTATTGAGTTTCATACGACGAATTCATAGAACGAATTTTTACCAACGAATTCGTCGTACTGAACGAAATTCGTCGTTCGTCCCAGTTGTTTTCCTACCATAATTTATAAAATTTTGTTTTTTTTTTCAAATGTATTTGTACGAAAGAAGTAATACTTCCAACATTTCGATATAAGCAGTTAAAGTAATTATTGTTTGTACTAAATTGCTTTTGAAAATAAAATTTTTATTAGACTATAGTTTGTAACGAGATATTCAGAATAAATTAGAAAAAATTAATCTTTCAAGGAAAAAAAATGAATTCCAATAATACCAGATTTATTTGTACAAAGCATTATTGCTCACATGCAAAGATAGTTAATTTTTTATAAAAAAGTGTAGGTAATTACAAGGAAATACATATGTATTTTATAAAAATTCTAACTATATTTTCATTGTTAAACTAAATTCTCCGCACTGAAGCATTTAGCCACTTATGTTGAAAGTGTGTTATTTATATATTGCCGTAAATGTTAGATAGTACTTCGTTTTAAAATGTTAGATAGAACTTTTTGCATTTCTGAGTTGACATAACTTTATTCATTACATATCAGTAACTCAACATTTTTTATTCTTTAAAAAGAGTCTAACACCGTTTAAACGACCACCGAGGCTCGTCTGGGTATAACACATTCACTATGTGTAATTTTCAATGACTAGCGCATAAATCAGGAAAAATCTCCTCCATGCCGGAGGAGATTTTTCCATGAAAATTGTGCGAACAGAACCCACATTTTCATAACATAACTTTATTATTTGCAAGTTTTGTTAAATGGTGATTTGGCAAAAGAGATTGAATAAACGTTAAGTAATTTGGCAGATGTAGCTTCAACAAGATGGCCGTTATAAACCGTCAAAGTTTAAAAGCTTCTGTTGGAAGACCTTATTATCTATATATAAGAGGTGCATAAATTCTACATTGTTGGGACCCGAAATTTGCTAAACACAGGTGACATTTACCTATATTAAAGTTCACATTCTTTCAGAAATTCTTATCTTGTCTGAGATTGATGACATTAAAATACATTCAATTAGTATTCCTCGCTCGATTTTTCACACTAGAACATCAGAGTTTGTAAAAGAAAATTTTCATAGTGTGAACCGGCACATAGCGAATGTATTTTAGTCTATGGAAGTAGGGTTAAGAAAAATGTGGGGTTTCTACAACGACAAAAATTTTTAAGAGAAAAGCGCTAATTCAGCGCTCTTTTAAAAAAAAAATCAACTTTCTAAATAGATATAAAATTGTTAATTAGAGATTAACAAATTCCATTTCTTGTAATTCCATTCAATATTCTAGTGCAGAAAAGGAAGAAAAGGAGTATACAATTCTTAACGTTGCAGGATATAAAAAGTTTTTACGGTACTTTGTTATGTATATACACAAAAGGCTTTGGGTATCATAAAAGTTCAAATGTGGCTCACAGTATAGAAAAGTGCTAAGATTTTACATTTGGTTGACAACTTTTACAAGCAAACTTTACGATTACGAATAATTAGCAACTGTTTAGTTAAAATTTTTAGAACATATATATTTGTTAACTTGTGTTCCAACAAGATTAAATTATAATTAATTGGCAACTCTGAAACATACATGTGCAGCATACTTATTTTGTGTGTATATTTTATTTTGCCATTATTATTTTATTTTTTCTTTCGCTGTATCTATTTTCGTAAGTGTATTCAGCAGATACATTTTTAAATACAACAACATCAGCAACAAAACACATGCAATATATCGTTACCGAAAACGCAAAACTCCCTAACATTATAAATAACATTTATTAACTTTAATGTAAGAAATTAAGCTAAAATGAAGACTGGTGGGGTTTTGAATGTGAATATCACCGATATAATATAAAATACCCTAACGAGACAAATTCACTATGTACATATGTATGTATATCTGTTTATGTCTATACATAATGGATGATCTTTTAAGAGCTTGCATATTTGATTAAAAACGAGGAAGAACGTTATATTCAACCGAGCCGAATCTTAAACACCCTCCAAATATTTAGTAAATAAAACCATAATTTATCGTGGTCGCTCCGGGAAGAGGCGTGGGGGATACATCTCGCCTTTGTCATAAAATCTAAGAAGGAGATTTTCGGGGCTATTAAGTGCAAAAAAAGTTTGTTTTTGGTAGGTTCATCTTGGGGGAAAATGGGGTGGGTAGGTAGGGGCCTAAAAACTTCTTTTTTTAGGAATGTAGACTTAAGTAATATAATTTGTTAAATATTTACACTGTCTTTGCATATAATATCTCACGTCAACTCCCAGTAAAGAAAAAAATTGATTTTCATAGGTTGGTTTAGCTCTTCAGTTTGGACTGTATCGTGATTTCCACAGACGGACGAACATGGCTAGATTGTCTTAGATTACATCAGTGATCAAGAATATACATACTTTATGGGGCCTTAGAGGGATATTTCGCTGCGTCACACACGGAATGGCATATACCCTCCAATTCTTTTTTGGAGTATATAAAAAACAAGTAAAACTTAGAGAAATGTATGCAATCTTTATTTCAGGCGATAGAATTTAAAGTTCAAAGATAATTTCATATAAATATTGACGGTGGATACGACTCAACTGGTTCATACGCTCCACATTTGATACTCTCTCTCGAACATATCGACCGGTATTTCACGAATAAATCCTTCAATATTGGCTTCTAGTCTCGTTGTAACCACTATTTTGGGCCAAAGAAAAATTTGTAACCATCTCACGGTAGCGCTCGCCATTCACAGTAATGCTCCTGCCTAAATTGTCTTTGAAAAATTATGCCATCGGTCCATTCTCCATAACTAACAGTGCATTTTTTGGGAGGCATTGGCAGTTCTTGCAATGCTTCCGGCAATTCACACCTTCACACCAAGTACGGCAATGTTGCTTGTTCACGCATCTAATCAACCAGAAATGAGCACTATGCACTTTCTCAACCGAGCATTAATTTTAATAATAAAATTCAATAGTCTCTAACTTTAATCGTTTGTAAGTCGATTCATGGTTAAATTATAGACCAAACTAAACATGCTACACGAAAACAGCTGGGCTGCTAAAAAGAAAGTTGCTAAAAAAAATTGCCGTTGTATTCGCTATACACATGGTTTGTCTTTTGTAATTAAGCACGTCTGTTGTTACCACGTTTATACGTTTAACTAATTCACTGTATATACGGGAAATTGCATACAGAACTTATGTTATTGTTAGTGATGCCAGGTGACGAAAATATAATTGTTTGGTAAGCTACTATAAAAAACACATGTTTATAAAAGTGAAAGAATTAATAAAAAAAAATTAATATGGCAAAATCGAAAACAGTAATATTTTTGACAATGCAATTAATAAAATAAGAAAAAATTTGCACAAATATCTCAGCAAAATGCACCAAAAGTTTTTGACGTGGCAACGTCTTACTTTTTATTTGCAAATAGTGTCCTTATTCACGACTTGTTAATTGCTTTAATAAGTTACAATAAAAAAGTTATACGGCAACATTTTTCTTTTTTATTTGCAAATGAGACGTGCGTATAAACTTGGTATGTATTGGCTCTTATACCAAATCATCAGTAGACTTAGACCTCATGCATAATTTCTCGAAAACAATTAGTTCACCGCCGACAAACAATAAAGGAATTTAATTAAGCAAAACTGAAATAAAATTTATAGTAGATCATATAATGTAATATACATACACGTGGGCCGATAGCCATTAGTTGCTAGTGCCCTCACTTCTTTTTGTTTATTGTAATTTTAATTATAATAGACTTGAAATAATAATAATAATAATATACATACATATGTATGTATTTTAGCCCTAATTCATAAAAAGTATTTTATGCTTATAACCTTATTTGACAAATTTTGTACACATATAAATACGTCAAATAAGAACAGTACAAGAAATGGGTGACCGAAACTAATACACACATAAAATTTGTACTAATACATTTGCAGGAATTTTTCGTACTACGAACATATGACTGTCACCCTTGATGGAGACAAATATCATCAGTGACAAATGTCTATGTAGTAGTTTAATTTTTGACATTTGCCATTCCAGTTTTCATTTTATATCTGTGTCAGCCAAAGTATAATAAAAATTAATTAGTTTTTAAATGTATATTTAATATACAAATTAGGTAAATAATATATGTAAGTATACTGATCTATTCATTATTATATTTGCTATATTAAATTAAATTAACTCATAGGATTATTGTTCAAATATGTGATAAACGTTTGAAATCACAAGGGAAAGTCAACACCAGCTATCAAAAAATCTGGTTGCAACAGGAAACGTTGGGTGAAGAGCATGAAATCTTTAATTCCAACAAGTTGAAAGCGATAGTAAGTATCTAAAAATCTTCCTTGTTTTCCATTTGTACTGAAATATTTGATATTTACTAGGTCGCATCAAAAACACGGATGATGGAACAGTACAACAAAACAGAAATTTAATTGGATATGTACATAAATAAATATGTATGTACCATTTTGTTTAAATATTTAATAAAAATAAAGAATTGAATTGCAATAAACGTGTTTTATATCATAAATTTGGTTAGGTTAGGTTTGATACCATTCATGGGTGACTGTCACCAGTGCCACCATATTCTATTATGGGGACTGTCACCAGTGCCATCATATTCCATCATGGTTGACTGTCACCAGTGCCAGCATATTCTATCATGGATGACTGTCAGCAGTGCCAACATACCCTATCACCAGTGCCATACATTTACATATAGTAATAATATTAGAGTGAGTAGTTCGGATATATGTTTTATCTGCGATAAAATTCATAGGTTAGAGAGGAATGCAAAATCACACGTACACAAAGGTTTCTATCATTTTTCTCACATTGGCCTTAATAAAAAGATAGAAACTTTGTTCTACGTGGTGATAGAAACGTTTTCACTAGTTACAGGCATATTACCGGTCAGATGATCGACATTGTTCTTGTAGGGAATGGTTTAAGCATGTGTGATTTTTTTATGGATTCGGGTTTTGTGTTTTAGGTAACGATATGTGTGTAGGTAAATATGTACATATATAGATATAGAATTATAAGTTGATACAAAATGAAAAAAGTTTGCAGAAACAGCGGAGATACAATAGTCTATTGAATATACTATAAACTTAACGATAAAAGACGCCTACATACGCATCAACAAAGAAAGACTGATCGGCAAAACGACTTTTTTCCATTGAGATGTGTGTATGAAAAAAGAGACGTATTTGTTGCTACTCTTAAATTGCAATACTATTGAATTAAGTTTAACAGAGTACACTTAAGAGAATTTAATGAAACTTTTATTAAGCACTTTTTTATCGAACGAAAATAAAATTAATTTTATTTAACAATTTGCAGAGCGATCATACGAACGAAATTTCAAGACATTAAGGAAACTGAAATGAAATCAATGAAATATAATAATTAACAACGAACAAAACAAATACATGCAATAAAGATTTGTATGCTAAACTCAACGCAAGAATAATTAAGAACCACAAAACCAACGTCACAATAATATAATAGTTTTACAACTTGAGGTTTTATGGGTGAATCCATGTTAACACCACAGAAAAAAGCTACAACTTAAATTGCATCACGAATTAATAATTTCTTTTAAAACAAGCAACAACAAACGATATAAATAAATTAAAACAAAAGTAACAGAATTATAGACACACACATACACACGCATGTATGAATGCCAGTATGCATATATGTAAGTAGAAAAAAATTAATTAAAATATCAAACAAATAAATATCGTTCGCCCAGACTGCTGCCGGTTCGGTTCGTATTATTCAATATTGTTCTTTTAATTAATTTCTTAGTGTTTGGTAACTTATGGAGTTGGACACTTTTGTTTAAAGGAAATTGTTAAGAAAATACATACAATCAAGCAAAATCGAAAATAAAAAAAATCAACGATATGAAAATAGAATGAACATGTACATATATACTTACATGCTTATATGTATTATGAAAACACTATCTACTATGTACATATATATAAAGTAAAAACCACTACACGATAAAAAAATATAAAAATTTAATTGAAATTCAACAATCGTATTAAGAATACCCTTGTCCGTCGAATCAAAACAAAATAAAAAAATATTAACCAAAGTAAACTCTACACAAGCACGATCACGTTCATAATTCTATAATCAATCAGTTTAAGAATTATTAAAATAACAACAACATTCACACTAACCTGACAACGACTTCGAAGATAACATACAAAACAGTGCGAAAAAGAGGTGAAGTGCGAGCGATATCGAGACAAAACGACATTTGATTACCCATACATACTTACTCGTATTTATACAAAAAGCGGAACAATTGCTATAAAACAAACCTAAAATATCCTAACAAAGAAAGGTAAGCTACAATTCGAATTTTAACTTCTACTATTAACTAACGCTGCTCGACAGCAAAAAAAAAAAAAAAATAGAATTATATAATGGTGAATGTACTAATAAGGGTTTCATGATGAGCATTTCAAACTCTGCTAACGATGCAAAAATGATCTACATATTAGCTTTGCTCGGTGAGTTATTTGGGTGGAAATTCATTTAATTTGATTTATATTCTATAGGTAGTTACTTTGTCATTATAACAATATTTGAGATGAAAATTTACTATAAAATAAATTAATCGTTAAGATCCGAATGCTATATAGGAAGTTATATATTGCCACAGAAAATGGGAAACGCCCTATCAGAAAAAATAAAAAGTCTAGTTATTTTTAATTAATTCAGGTCGATTAAGTCAAAATAAATCTGTGTATTTGATAAAATACACACGGATAAAAGTACTAGTCTGCCATTTTGGAGCGTCAGCCTTACTATTTTTAAGTAATTTATATTTTATGTTTCGTTCTTAAAAACCCCTTTCATTTGTGACGTCATATTTGTTTAATATGATTTCATTATGACTTATGTTTCCTTCTCAAAAATCTCTTTCATTTGATACCCGCATTATGGGGGTGAATAAAATGTAGTGGTCCACCTCCATTTGGTCTGCCATTTTGGGTTTTTAGTAATTTTATTATATCTTATCTTTTGTATTTGAAAATCCTTTTGATATCCCTATCATGAGGGTCTCGGAAAACAATGAACAGTTTTCATGTACATACTACCTATATAAGGAAAATGGACCAAGTTACAGTTTTCCCCTTATTTGTTCGAATTTCGAAAAAGTATAATATTCTGGGAGAGAGACAAATAAGGTTCTAAAAGAGCTCTTTCCCTTTTTACACAATAAAAGAACACATATGAAAAATATCAGCTCTCTAGCTATAGTCGTTTAGGCTTTGCAAACATATGTCAGTCACTCACGTTACTCTTTTATAAATATATATAGATTATCTATTTGAGAACAAAATACTCTGATCAAATAAATAGGTCCAGAAAACTTGAACAACGGCCCACACTACGACTTTTTGCACCTTTGACTGGCCAAAAGTAAAAAAAGAAAGTTAACCGATGTTGTTGATTTTTTGATATGTGATGGAAAGGAGCACAGGTTATGCAAAAAGGAATAATAACAAATATGACGGCTATCAAATATTCAAGGGAAGCTAAAAGAAGAATTTTTGAATTAGCAATATTAGTCATATTATTATTTTTGTAAAAGTGACCCGCTTATAACTTTTGAAAGGCTGCACCGAATTCGTTAAAACTAGTCGCGTTTCAAAGGGTTCCTTCATAGATTACCTCTGAATTGAAACCGTTCCGGCCCTTTACATATTTGGAATATGAAAAAAATGAAATTCTTTTTTCAAAAGTGTTATTTTAGTAGAATAACTTTTTAACGGCTTTGTTGATCGATTCCAAAAAGTAATCGTGAACGAAATTTTCGAAAAAACTTAATTTCTCAAAACACTCTGAAATTATATATGTGATGAATTAGTGTTCTCGATTCTTTTATAGGTATCGAAGAACTACATCAATACCTGCTTCCCACGTAGGAACCGTCTTATCCATTCGAAAGTTATAGCAATTTTAAAATTAATATAACAACATTTTTAGCTGCTAAGGGTAGCGGAAAGTTGCAGGGATGGCACCTTAAAAAAGCTTAATAAAGTAAAAATTCACTAAAAGGGATGAAGCACAAAATTTTTGTATAATTTTTAATAGGGTAGAAATAAATTGTTTTGCCGAGTACATACCACAGTAAAACTCGGTTACAACGGATCCTATGGAACCAGCAAAAGCATTTAAGAAAAGTTCGCTATATAGCGTTTTGACATGTACAATGAAAACAAGTTTTAGCTGCGCATGAAGCACAGATAAGATATTTCTCATATTTTTCGACATTTTCACACTTGACAACTGATGTTACAACTACTATGGTTGTTGCCATTAATACACATTTTTATAAGTTCGTTATGAAAGGGTAAACATGAGTTTATGGGACCGTGAAAAGCAGTTCGTTACAAACGGGGATTAGTTATAATTGAGTTCGACATATCGAAGGATTTTCGAATGAAAGCAGCCCCCAATACTACAAGAATTTACAACACCAAAACCACACGTATTTTGTTGCTGCCACTTCATTGATTTTAAATATTTTTCTAAAAAATATTTAAAATCAACGAAGATATATTAATGAAAAGTTCTGGGATCCTGAAGTAAATACATCTGAACTCTCTTTTTAACTCGGAACAGCACTCAGGGGATGACCACTACATATGCAATGCAATGCATTGCGTTTTAATAAATATCTAGTAATGTACTTTCAAAATATTAACTAGAGTCTTTAGTTTCAAAATAAAACTATTGGGTGCAATCTTTTTTGCTCATAAGCTGTGCAACAAAATAAAGATGATTTTAGAGATCTAAAGTTGGGAAAAGTCATTTCCATTTTAATGCGCTCAAACTGATGTTCTTTTGACTTATTCACACACAAAATTTGAAGTAAATTGCATTTTTAACGGCTTTTCGCAATTTACTTTGAACGTTATGTGTTAATGAGCTAATAGAACATTAGATATGTGGGTCTATCCAAATTTTTCCACCTTGTATGGGTTTTACTAATAAAAGTAGGCCGACCATGCCCATTTTTTCTACAAAGCATCTGTTGCATAGGCATTATCCATACCATTTTGGCCATTTAAAATTGCCAGTCACACTGTGCAACCTTCGAAAAATTAAATTGAGTTCATTCGACCGTTCTAGACAAACACATATTATTGTGTTTATTATTATCAAGAGTTAGACATTCTTCGATCTGGATATATATATATATATATATATATATATATATATATATGTATATATATATCTTCTATATACATATATAAGTTGCATTGTGTTAGTAAGTGATGTTCTCTGGAATGCGTGAACCGGTTTTGTTTCTGCGAAGGTGACGTCAATACCAAGGTTTTTATGTATAAACGGTCTCTGTATGTTGGTTGGTTCATGAGTTATAGCCATTTTAGTGAACACTGCATTCATTTCGAAATATTTGAAAATATTTGAGTTAATATTTTTTCATTAAAATTAAATTTTAGTCAATCCATTAATTTAATTTATATACTTAGCTATTGTAAAACACAGCTTTGAAATAAATCTAATATATAAAAATTAATGTTTGTTTGTTCGTATTTTATGAGCGGTCAAGTTTGGTGCACTTAGTATGTGCAACTCCGAGAAGGTTGTAGGGTACTACTTTAACTTGGACCTGAAGGGCGATAGGGGGTAAATTTTCGCCCTTCCGAAACGTTCAAACCGTTTTTAATGAAATTTAGAACTAAGATAGATCCGTATCTAAGAAGTCATATAGGCTATGTACATTTTTAAAATTAGGACCAGGAGGGCGATAGGGGGAAATTTCTGACCCTCCGAAACGTTCATACCGATTTTAATGAAATTTAGAACGTAGATAAATCTGCGTCTGAACAAGCACATAGGCTATGTAACTAGGACCAGGAGGGCGATAGCGGGTATTTTCTATCCCTTCGAAACTAACAACCCGATTTTAATGAAATTTAGAACATAGATAGATCTGTGTCTATAAAGTCACATAGGTCATGGCCATTTTCAAAACTAGGACCAGGAGGAAATAATGGGGACAATTTCTGTGTCTCAACTTAATTTTGGTGAAATTTAAAATATAGATACCCCTTCGTTCAGAAGGAGACATACGCCATTAATAAATATGTAGATTTCCAACTCTCAGACTGTCAATAAAAAAATTACAACCCTTTTCACGTTTACGTCCTGTATATTCAACAAACTTGAGAGAGGCAACTCAACACACATAAGCGATCGTAATGGTTGCACTTTAAAATCCGATAGAATGTATTATATTTGCACACACAAACATTTTTATTTGGTTAAATTTTTTTATTTGTTTTATGATATACATATAAAAAATGTTCTACCAATACATTCTTAGATTTAGGTTAACGGGAAGTCGAAAGGAGAAGATGTGCTTTTTCCGCGCATACCCTTCACTTCCACCAACATGCCATTCAACTTCAAGCGATTCCAGTTCTCCATTCGCCCTGCTTTTTCAATTACAATCAACAAGTCGCAGGGACAGTCACTACAGGTATGCGGACTGAATTTAGAAGATCCATGTTTTTCGCATGGTCAGTTATATGTTGCGTGTCAAGAGTTGGACAACCAAGAAATTTATACGTTCTTGCTGAAGGGAGTAAAACAAAGATATTGTCTACACCGAAGCGCTTAAATAAACCGTTTATCATTTTTATGAATTTATATAATTCAGAAAATATGCTTGTGTATTTATATACTATTTCTTACAAATGTTTATTTTATTTCATGACGATGGGGGTAGCGAAGCACATCGGGTGTAGCTAGTATATATATATATATATATATATATATATATATAATTGGCCAATCATTATCCTATCATATCCCTTACTATTGATGTTGCTTCTGCATCTAGTTAACCCGGACCCACCTCTTTACGTTTGGACTGAATCGTGATTCCCACAGACGGACGGATATGGCCAGATCGTCTTAGATTTCATTAGTATTTAAAATCAGAAAGAGCAAAAAATAGTTCAAGGGCTGCAATGAATATGTGTATGTTCAGATATATGTGCGAAGGGTCAAGTATAGCGGTTTACCTCGTTTATACATACCAGTACTATTCAGGTCCGCTAGTTTGTAACAAATTTTGTAGTTAGGTGAGTAAAACGAATGGATATTTGGTGCAATTTTTCACATTTTACAATAATATCGCCAATGATTACGTCATTATAGGCAGTTTGATTATGACAGTAGATAGTGTAGAAATAAGAAAGTTATTAATTAATTTGTATGGTGGGCGCATGCCTCTACTTCCTATAGACATCTTATCGTGCTATTTTATAGTTCGCCCGCATATTTCAGATTTGGGTAGAAGTTATAGAAAACATTACACTGCAAATAAATTTATCAGTTCTTGGCCTTTCTTTACTCAGCTTTTTGTACATTTGCAACGCAAAATAAATTTTTCTGTAAATTTCTACGTGAATGGTGTTACTACTACTTATTTTATAATTAGCAGCTGACACGCAACATTGCAATACAATTTTACTGATTCTACATCTAGAGAAATTAAGAACTAACCGTGTAGTTAAAAAAACAAGTTGGGTTAAAAGGCCAAACGGTTCCAAAATTTCAAAATGATCGACATTTCCTTCCTATAAAATGCAAAGAAACAAAATGGGATATGTAGAAAATAATCAAACGGTAACACGGGTATTAAAAAACAATAATGTGTTAACATCAGGTTGATACAGTTCTCATATTCAATTTCCTAATAAAATTTGTTTAAATAAGAACTGTTATCATATCCAACTAAGCCACGTTATAAGTGGTGACAAACACAAAACGCATGAGCACCGATGATGAAAGCGTTGCGGCTTTCGGAAACAGCAGTTTTGCTCTGCTGTGAAAGTTGAATAACTAAAAACTGACTTTGACTTTCCTTTTATGCCTTGGAATACTTATCATGTCTTTCTGAATTTAAAACAAAACATTTCGAACAATTAGCCTATAAATCTTAATTCAATTTAATGAAACAAAATTTTGTTTTTTTAAAGATCATTAGTAAAAAGTTTCGCAAATTTCAAAGCGATTAATATTTCTTTCTGACTGCCAATAAAATACATACAAGAAAACCTTCAAAAACACAATAATTTTTATACTTATGAAATAATGGGAGGCATTAAACTTTTTCATTCATTCGTATATAGGCCTGAGTCCAACTCTCTTACTCACTCAGACAAAAACCTATGATCAAACCACTGTGATTTAAATGGTTTTCATCATAGGTTTTTGCAATAAACGAGCGGATGAACCTTCAATCGTTCTTGATGACATTATTCATAAAAAAATAATTGCATCACATTTGTAATGAAAAATTTGTCATACAAAATGAATTCAATTTGAGGATGTAATTAAATACTAAACATCTTTGTCGTATCACGAATTATTATATTTACAAACAATAACAAATTAGTGACATAGACTAATTACCGCATGTTTCATAATGCAAAAGAATAGATTGTTATGAAATTTTTATTTGACACATTGTTGTCACAATACCATTATATATACATGAAATTTGCTTTCCGTCTGTGAAAATCACGATTTGCTTAGCCACCAACAAATAAATTTCATTTATATGCAAAATAATAGAAATATACATGTTGTCGTTCGAATTAGAACTATTCTAATAATTTTTTTTCAATTACAATAGCTATAGTTTTTATACCCTCCAAAAAAGAATATGGAGAGTATATTCACTTTGTCAATCCGTTTGTAACGCAGCGAAATATCCATCTGAGACCCTGTAAAGTATATATATTCTTCATCAGTGATGAAATCTAAGACGATCTGAGCATGTCCGTCTGTGGAAATCACGATTTAGTCCAAACGAAAAGAGCTAGACTCTTAAAATATGGTATAAATATATCTTGAAGGATAGCACAGGTTAAGTTCGGAGACGGGCTACATCGGGCAAGAGGTAAAAAAGTTCATAATTTTTAAAAACAACATAATTTTTAAAGTTTTTTTGTAATTTTGTTAAGAAAATTATATATTTTTATATTAAAGAAAGTCCAACGAGTTAGATTTAGAGCCATAAAATAAAAATTATTTTTGGACCCCGTCCCCGTTAGTGGGCGTTATTATATGCACAAATTTAACAAAAGCCTACATTCCTTGAAAATAGCATTTTAAGCTTTAATGACGAAGCTGAGACGTAGCCTGGTACTACTCAGCCCTACCCCCTCCTCCCCCTAAAAAAACCCTATCAAAAATATTTTTTATTTTTTAGTGTTGTATATAATTATCCCAAACATTTATTTTTAGAGTTTTATGACAAAGGTGAAATGTCTCTCCTACCAATGGACACTTCACCGATTTTTAATGCTCTCCAAAGAGAATTGGACCCCATAAAGCATATATATTATTGATCAGCGATGAAGTCTAAGACGGTCTAGCAATGCCCATACGTTCGTTTGTGGAGAACATGATATTGTCTATTTTTGAACCCCACTCCCTTTAGTGGGCGTTGACGTACGATATTATGTAAAGGAACTCTGTCCCACCAAGATAAACACTTTAAATTTACTTACTAAATATTTGGAGGGTATTTAAGATTCGACCCGGTCGATTATAACTTTTTCACTAGTTCATATTGTAATAGATTATTTCTTTCCATTCTTGTGCGGTATGTTTATGTATGTGTCTATTAAAACGTGTTTACCTGTTTCATTCATTAATTGGTACAGTTGACGAATGTTCGTTTCCAAATGCTTCTTCTTTAGGGGACCATCCGCGCTGGCACAATCTTTGACGTAGCCCCACAAAAGAGTCTAACGACGTCGATTTGCATAATCCTGGTGGCTAAGTGACGTCACCAACACATGAAACTGCATTGTGGAAACTTCTCACACATTAAAGCCAAAATCGGTCGTGCTGTGTAGATCGTGGTATGATCTGGTTCATAACTCACATATCGGTTATTTTATGACCATAGCGTCCAACTGCTGAAAAGGTCGTCTCATCGACAATTTTCATCAAATGTTTTTTAACGAAATACAATATGGAAACTTCTTATATTAAAATTGTTAGTTAAATCATTTAAATTAAAATTTCGTGCAAAACAACAAATATAAATATTATTTATAAATATGCGGGCACTCGCGCTTAAATTGTTGTCAACATTATCGTTTTACCTTTCACAACTACAATATAAGTTGGAAAAAACCCAGCCTATGTAGAATGCTAAAGCAAGAAATGAAAAGACGAAACATTCTTTTAGCTCTTGTTTTAAATCTGATATTTTTTAATCTTTTTAATCAATTATCTACAATAATATCTCTAGTTTTTCTAAGAAGAGTTTGGATTTCGGTTTCTTTCTCTCGTCTTGCGATGGCGGGTAAGTTTAAAATCGGCTTCTACAACATATGTGGGTTAAGAGCGAATTTCTTCTCTGTATATGCTCACGTTTGTCTTCATCGGCCGGATGTTTTCGCTCTAAGTGGAACCCAGATATATTAGGCATGTCTGGCGCGGCATTTAGCTGTCTTTGGGTTTAATTTAAAATCAGTACACACTTTTTATATTTCGGGCTTCTTTATAGAAGTCCAAACGCGGAAAGAGATGCTACCGTATGTGGCTTCGGTAATCTTTCCGACTCCATATCGAAGATTCTTGATAGTTGTCCGAGCAGTGAAATTGTTTTTGCTGGTGATTTCAATGTTCACAACACATCTTGCCTTCGCCATTCGAGCCACATAACCTCAAAAGACCAATTTGACCTTTGACCTACGCGTGACTTTTTTCTAACTTCACATCCTGAAAAGTATGAGGTTACCGTCAATGCACATCTCGGTAACTCGGTTCATTGCACCATTTCCGCAACCTTTCCGTTCTCCAAAATTCGCAACGTTTCGCGTGTAGCTACGAAGCGTAGAAAATATATTTACAAAAAGGGTAGTTTGGCCGAGCTCAACGAATTCTTTTGGAATTTTAATTGGAAACTATGTTTTCTTGACAATGATGACGATTCTGTGGTGAAAATGGTTGAGAATACAATTCTGTTGGGGATGAAAGCTTTTATACCCTGCAAGCAAATTTCAGTTAAGCCTAGGGCGAAGTCTTGGTTTAACCAGACATTTAAAAATGCAGTGCAATCCAGAGAGGAAGCGTTCAGTACTTGGCGTAATAACAAAAATGGTTATACTGATTTGCTACGTAAAAAGGCAAGATCTTCGTGTGCCAAAGTGTTAAGACGCGAAAAAGCTTTATACGAGCCGCGTATTCGCACTAAAATTCTCACTCACTACTTTTTGGTCATTCGTTCAAAGTGTTAAGGAAAATGCTAGATCTTCAATTTCGACTCTTTTAAGGTATTACCAAATATTTACTGACCCGCTTGATAAAGCCAATATATTGGCTGAAAAATTTGCAAGTAACTCTCACTTGCCTGATACCTCTCAACCACTCCCGGCGCTCGAAAGTGTATCCGTAACCATGCCTAAAATATTTTTTCAAGAGAAAATTCGTTTGGCACTTACAATTTAAGATGGTTCAAATCGAATATCCACAGACACTACTCCCTTTATCCTCCTTCCCAAAACATATCTTCCTAGTTCCAGCGCAATGCACTGCATATGTAGGGGTCATCCCCTGAGTGCTGGTCCTACTCCTAAAAAGAAGAAAAAGGTTTCCTGATGATGTGCATTAGCCCCAGTGAAATGCGCATCGAACTAGCTGATTTTTTAATATTGTTAACTTGGGAAAAACAGTTCAATTAAATTTAAATTAATTGATATACCAGATTTTCCAAATATTTATGCTGACTAGTACTTCAAAATAGGAAGAAGCTGAACCGATAATGCTGATAAGATAGAGTAGATGTTCCGAATTCGGTACTGATATCCTGCTGCTAGTGTGGTGATTAAAAAGAATAATTGGTGAATTCGCGGATTTGAAATTAACAAATATTTTCAAATTAATAAAAGTAGTGTGAACGCGTTGATGGTTATTTCAGTTATTTATAAGGTATTGTAGAGTCGGAGTTGTGTTGTCGATAGTCTCAAAATTTTTTTATTATATACTTTATTTATTATTTGCCGAAGTTTGTTAATGCTGCTGTTTTTTTTTTACTGTAACAATCACTATTCCAAAACCACAAAACACATTTTTCTTTATGCTGCAGTCGGATGTCTTTGAGAAAATGGAAAATTTGTATAAAAACAAAATGCTTGTTGTTTTTTGTATTGTTTTACTAATGAGGCATGAACATAATTTGTATCTGGCAACAGAGTTTTAACTACTAAACATATCTTATTTATTTGTTAATAAAGAAATTCATTTGTTGGTGGTCAATCAATGTCTATATGCATTTCATTGGTGCTTTACCAAATCATCAGTAGACTTTAACCACAGTTTTGAAAAGATAAAAACTCTCATCTTTTCAAAACTGTGGTTAAAGTCTACTGATGATATGGTAAAGCACCAATGAAATGCATATAGACACTGCTTCACCACCAACAAATAAATTTCATTTAAAATAGTATTGTGACAACAATATGTCAAATAAAAATTTCATAACTGTTTGTTAATAAAGTTTTCTCTATTTCAATTACATATCGTCATAAAAAGTTTAGTTTTAGTGATTGATATCACAAATTTTTTTTTGAGAAATTAGTATTCAAAGATTTTTAAGTTAAATTAATCGATCCACATGTTTGCTTTTATGATGTCATGACGATTTCTGACTTAAGAAATCGGTATAAAACGCCTACACTCTAAAAGATTACAATAAATTCAAATGTTGTCTTCACAAGTTATTTGTTTAAATTATGGAAAAGCACGAAGCGTTTATATTAATTCTTCAAATATTAATATTGGACAGACATTACTACATATATGTATGTATATATATATATATATATATATATATATATATATATATATATATATATATATATATGAGTAAATACACTCTAAAACACTTTTGTTGAAATTTACCTAATTTAAAATTGACCTAAAATTACACGACATATATTTTCAAACAATTTGTGGATTTTTTATCAAAATATGTTTAATATTGAACAAAAGATGTTTAATACTTTTAAACATATTGTGTCTAGTTTCCCCCTATTTTAGGTATATACATATATCTTTAATATTAATCCTATATAATTAAATAAAATGCACTTGTACAATTATTATTTAAAATTATATTTATTTTAAAAAAGATATAAAAACTTACATAAAAACAAATTAAATATTTAGTATTTCATTACTTATTAATGTATGTACATAGTACATATGTAAAATACAAACTAAAATAAAAATATTTATTTCAAATGAGGTATTATATTAAATAAAATGCGCTGCATAAGAAATATAATTATTGAAACTTTTTCCGCATCTTGAAAACAAACACTTAACCCCATTGCTTTTTAATTTTTTTTTTCACAAACTTGGCATTTTAACATTCTGTTTATAACTTTTTTTTATAAATATCTTAAATATTACTTGTATCTTTATCCTTCACAGAAAATATCACGCCACATGCTATAAAATAAAAACTCTCTAATGCTTCTTCTTTATGAAAAAGTTGCATTATTACATTAAGTGTTGTGTTTTTGGATATATATGTTTAATTTTAAACATTTTTCATATTGTTAAGTCATATTGAACACATTTTTAAACACACTTGCTTAAAAATGGACAATTTTGACATAATAATTAGTACTTTGTTTAAAATAGGACAAATTATGTTTATTTCTCATTCATATTTTTGCTGTACTATCAAAATTCACGTAATTTTAAACAACAAGATTTTTTCAACAGTAATTTATGCAAAATATGAAGGTAAATTCCAGCAAAAGTTTTAGAGTGTACATTAGGGTGCACCTTATTTAAAAAAAAGCGAAATAGCACCTTAACTCCCTTCATAAATGTTCTCCGTAACAAAAAAGTATGTTATAAAAAATTTTAAGTAGATTGCATCAGGGGAAGGCGTGCCGCATCCACCCACAAATTGTAAAAACTTTATAAATTGTTATAAAATAACCATTAATGTATTTTCAAGATTCACTAAACTTATAAAAAAGTAATAAGTAGTTTAATTTAGTTTTTACCAACTTTTTTATTACACTTTAACATTCATACAAAATTATTTATTTTTTTAATTTAATTTCGTACTTATATATATATATATATATATATATATATATATATATATATATATATATATATATATATATTAATTTAAGTTATTTCATACGCTTAATAAAACCGATTTGTTTGCATTTGGATATTGTTTCCTATAATCAGCTACAATTTGCATTATGAACTGTTTCTCCTCTTCATCACGCGACAAAACTTGATTGTATTCTTCCATAAGCTTTACAGCCCTTTCTGCAGTATCATTGACAACTTTCAATTTACCAACCATTTCCAAGCCAATTTTATACGATTTATCGTTTTCCCATTCCCTAGGATTTTTCTTCAAAAAATCCGTTGGGATACAACATCGGTTGAAAAAATTTAAAGTTTTTTGCGAGATAAAATCTTCAATATTTTTATTAACGTACTGCTCTATGTAATGAGGAAGAACTGTAATTTTTTTGTTGTCATCTTCATGGGCTCGATCTAGCACTGCAACCATGAGTCGTTTTGACTTGTTTGAAATTTGAGTATCATAAAATGAAAGCGCTACTATTTCTGGCGATAGGTACCATAAATGGTTGCAGAATTTTCGAATTAACTCCCGACTTAAACTTTCATCAACTAAATTGTAAAGATATAAACTTTTTAGCAATGTCAAATCTTGGTTAGGAGCTCCTGCGGCAATGGCAGCTTTGTTCCAAACTTTTAAATATATTTTTATAATAAAAACATATATATCTCTAATTCCATTCAACTCACAGTCAGCCAAAATGAACTGGTTCCGAAAAAAGTAAATTTTTAAACTATATATTGCTTTGGACATCCAACGTGTATGGTGGAACGCTCCAGGCATTCGAAATGAAAAATTTGGAAGTGACCCGCCTACGAAAATTACCGCCAATTGAAGAAGCTCTTTGTAATCTTCCCGTGGTTGCATATCTTTTAAACTCTTTAATGTAAACTCTTGTATCCCCAATAACATTTTTCACATGTAAGTCTTCAACTCCAGACTTAAAATTACTTTTGTCTATTTTAGTACAGGCATCTCTAAATCTATGAAATATTTTGACACTAGGACCCGAAGATGTTAATATTTTTGCATCAAATACACTCCGTAAAAGTATTTCAAATATGTGATGACGACATGGATAATACAGAAGATCTTTTTTTAGTGTTTGTTCTAAAAGCACACATGCGCCTTGTATTCGTCCTGTGTTTGCGGTGGTATCGCATCACAGGGCTTCCACTTTTTCATCGAGATCCCATTCTTTGAGTAAGTCAAAGACAGCCGTTGCTTGCTGTCTTCCCGTACCTGAAGTTATCGCTGGGATACCGAGTAGCTGATCTGTTCCATTAAAAGATACAACTACAGGCAGACGATCGACGTGTTCACTACCTATCAATGATGGCAACATTTTACCATCCCAGTGAACAGTCACCGCCTTAATTTCTTTGTTTTTAAATGTTTCGCGGATTCTTTTTCCTGCATCAAATCGAAACTTTGTACGCGATCGGCGAATTGAAGTGCAATTTATAATTAAATCGCTAACGTTATGTTGCAATGCTTGCGCAGTTGCTATAAGGATTCGAACGGCGTCACGGTCACTTACTTTACACCTATATAATACTGACACAAGCTTTGGTGTGATAAAATTATGTCTACCTCGTTTTTTTCTTGAAGTACTAGGACCTACTTCATATTCTGACTCTGGAATTTGTTGCACTTCACAATCTTCAATAGTCTCTTCATCACTTGATTGCCATTGGACGGCTTCACATTGATCTATAAAATTTTATAAGAAATATTGCAGAATAATATAATAGATTCAAACTGAGGACTTGCAAGTGAAGACATGACTGAAATCGCACTACACCTTCAATATTTGCCTTGCAATACGACTGTATGTTTCTCGTGGAAACGTTGTTTTTTCTCTTCCCTAAGCGATTTTGCCTTTTCTTTTTTCGCCAAGTTGCAGTCACAACCTATCATTGCACCAGGTCTTCCCTGTTTTCTTTGATTTGTTAAAAAAAGCTTATCTTCTGCCAGAGTGATAATATCCAATGCATCGGCATGTGCGACATCAAACAAATCATCAAATTTATTTACGAAGTCTTTTTCGCGTTTTTCCTGTAGTAATGTCCGGCGTTTCGAACTTTCTTGCAAGTTTCTCCATTCTAAATACAAACCTTCAACTTTTGAGACACATTTGTCAAAAGCTCTAAGTGGTATTCGTGCTTTGTTCCATAAAACTTCTACCTCTTTCACTACAAGGGAAGCACTAGCACGCAAGTCTAGTTTTACTTTTCGCATATTGTAAAATAAAACACGCAAAACTTGACCATTTGAAGGCAATTTGGCACCAATTATTTGGCAGGCATCATAGCCGAGAAGGTACAACTGCTCCTGTCGTCTTGTGTTCATATTTATTTTTGATATTATTTTACAAACTTGATTGTTTTATCGCTTTATTTCTTTTAATAACACTTATTTTTTCACTTGTATATGTACTTACGCCCATTCGATACAAATATTATTTAATTGAAGTGCGTTTACTTTTATTCGGGAATTCACCGTTTTGTTTAGCAATTAAAGCGATACTACACAACTGGGCGTTATTGAACTTCAACAGATGCCGGACTTAACTGACCACATATTTTTCAGTTGTTGTCTGAGCTCACAAATGACATATTACATTTGCTGTTAAAATCACGATATTCTTAAAATCGTACATGTATGTGCTGTGAAACGCACGATTGTCAAATCACATGTGACTTGAAAAACGCCAATTTTTTTTTAACGATTTTGAGCGATTGCGATCTCCAGCACACCAATTTTGTGACTTCAAATCGAAAACGCTTTATTTCATGCGATAAGCGATTTCCATCACATGGCTGATAATATATATTTTTATAGTATTGCTAAACATTTTTCCTCATTATTATTAATTTGTAAACGGAAAAAGATTCAGGTCGAATAAATTAATTATAGGTTATATCAAATTTACCAGTGTTTTATTAAATGACCCGCAAATTAACATCTTAACTTATTTCATATGAATTTAGCATATATAGCCAACTTGTGGGCGGATGCGGCACGCCTTCCTGTATTACAATCTGCTTATAACTTTACACAATGCATTTTTTTAATACGTAGAACATTCTTGGGTGGAGTTACGCTCTAATCTGTTAAACAAAAATTGTCCCATGCATATAAGGCGCACCCTAGTGTACATACAGCCATACACACTTTATGTATGCATACATATAGTATGTATGTGTTTTGTATTGATGAACAATAAATACAGAACCATTTGTGCTGGTTATTCATGCACAAAATATTTTGGAATGCAAGTAGGAAATATTTATATATATACAATAAGTCATACACAGATATTCGTCTCTTAGATCGTTCTTTAAATAATATAAATAGTTGAGAAAATAATTGTACTGCATAGAACACACGAAGGCCTGTTGATTGTAGCTATTTCGTATCAGTCTTACTCTGATCAGTTTCTGCTATCAGGCATATGACACATCAAACATGTTGAATTTTCTGCATCCAGTTATAATCACCCACGGCACAGAGTTCAATTGCGTTCGGAAACGGAATTGTTTCCGTAATTTGGTTGCAATACTAATATATTTATATCTAAAATATAAAATATGTTTGATTACCAACAAAGTTGTGTTATTTACTTACATATTTTAATATTTTAAAAAGTTTCAGATCTTCATTTTTAATACCAATTTAATTATTCTTGAAGTATACTATAATGTAGTTCCAATTAACAAAAAAAAAAATAATAATAATAACCTATTTGTTATCTTCATATACCAAAAAAAATTTTCAATTGTCCAACCTTGGAATCTTGATTTTTAATACCAATTTTGTTCTTCCGGAAGGCTTGAGTTACAAAAAACACAGAAATCAGTAACATAAATTTTTTAGGTCGGACCTGCACTCCATACAAATGCAGTGCATTGCGCCGGAATAGTATTGAAGGGACAGATGATAGAGAATTTTTTTGTAGCTATATGGACCTTTTACTCCGCCAGCTAATTTTTTGCTACAGGGTTAGTTTTATGTACCAAAAAAGTTTAAATTATCCAAACCTGGAATATATTTTTTTTAATTTTTAATACCAATATAGGTTTTCCTGAATTATAAAATTACAGGTTCACAACAAAATCAAAATATGCTGGTTACTTTTATGCACAAAAGAATTTTGTTTGTCCAACCTTTTAAACGAATTTTTGATATTCAATATCAACTTAGTTCTTCCTGAAGTATAAAATAGGTTCAATTAATCAAAAAACCAAAAGTTGGAGCTTATTTTATGTAACAAAATTTTATACTTTCCGATACTAGAATTAAATTTTTTATTTTTATTGCAATTTTAGTTCTTCCTGAAGCATAAAACACATTTAATCACAAAAAAAATGTTTTCCCTTCTTAATTTTATGTACCAAAATAGGTTTAAGCTTTCCTGACGAAAGTAAAAAAAATATTTGGAATAATAATCGTCAGGGATTGTTAAATTTCGTGCTAACCAACAGTAATTTAACTTAAAAAATCAATATAAGAAGCTCTCATATAGTAGAAATTCCTAATTACTGGTACCACCGTGGAAAGTGGAAAAATTTGAACAAAGAACACCGATAAGATGGGGTGGCGGCCTCGAAATCAGCACTGACCCGTTCTTCTAGTTTGATGATTATAAAAAGTATTCTAAATATTCCATTCTTAATAAAAATAATTTGAATTTAATAAAAAAATTTAAAATAATAATTTGCAGATTGAACTTGAGTCTGAGTTAATTGTTAACTAAAGACAAAATTTCAATTGCATGGACGTAAATAAGAAAAAGCTTTTGATCTGAGCAGCAGAAGGCTCTGGAAAAAGCAAAGAGAAAATGAAATATTTGGAATAATAATTGTAAAGGCTGGAGAATTTCGTGTTAATTAAAAAAGTGCTAACTTAAAAATTAATATAAAAGGTTCTCATATTATATTTCGTTAAAAACCTTGGTTAAATAGTTGACATTCCTAATGACAATTGCCACCGTGAAAAGTGGAAAAAGTTTAGCAAAGAACACTGATGAGATGACGTAATGGCTTTGAAATTATTACTGATCCGTTTTGCTAGTTTAATGAATATAAAAATATTCCACTATTAATAAAATAACTTGAATTTCATAAAAATTCTTAAAAATAATTTGTAGATTGCAGATTTGAGCTTGAGTCTGAATAAAAAATTCTTATTTTAATAATTAATATTAAGCAATCTTAATAATAGCAAAAAATATTTTTATATATTCTCAATATTGTTAACCATGTTAATAAAAGGTTTCAAAGATAAGTGAGAGAAATTCATCATTTACAAATTCAGATAGAAAAGTTAGCAAAAATTGCATTCATTAAACTAAATTTTACAAAAAGTAGATTACACTACCTTCTTAACTTCGTATGTTAAGAGAAAATTACCTTAGCAAGTAATGGAACTCAAGCTCTTTAAAATGCACACTTCCAAAATTCGAAGTAAAAATAATAATTGATAATTGTACTTTGAATCAAGTTTCAAATCAATTTTATTTTAAAAATCAATTCATATCGTAAAAAAGATGCACAGTGGTTCAGCTTCATATGATTGGAGGCATTAAATATAAGGAGACATTAGAGTTGTACAAAACAGCTCTTTTGAGTGAGCGTTCTTTTCCGCTCACTTTACTGAATTAATTCATTCATTTCATTTACTAGCTCAGTTGATTCCTTAGCTCAGCCATAACTCATGAAATGAAAATGTCATGAAAGAATCACACTAGCTAATACAACAGCCACTTATGATTTTTTATTATACCCTTCACAAAAAAGTGGAAGGGTATATATAGGTGTGTGATACCGTGTGTAATTTCTTCGATATCAACATGGGACTCCATAAAGTATATATATTCTGGATCCTTATGAATAGCGATGACGATTGAGCGATGTCCGTCTGTCTGTACGTGAAATCGGGTTTCCCAATCCCCCAGAAGAGCTAGAGACTTCGTTCTTAGACCGTTGGATTGGAAATGAACTTAAACAGAGTGGTATTGAAATTCAGAAAGATCCGAAGTACGGTTCTAGAGCTGGGAAGCTTACACCTATTTTTCGACGCAAAATTTATACCAAAAATCAATTATTTTTTTAATGTTTGTAAATTCAACTTATTTTGTGCTTTGGGAGCCTCAATGGTTTATTAAAAACTAAAAAAATAATTTTTTTTTCAGGGACAGGAAATTAAAAAAAAAATTTTCGGCCCAGTCCGTATTTTGTAGTACATGTAGTAGCTAAAATTATTAAAAATCTTAAGTTTTTCTTTAACAAAACCTCTTTATACGTCATGAAGATTAGCATTGGCCAAAAAAAAAAAAAAAAATATTAAATTCAAATTTTGCTTCCAGGGGTGGGAAATTGAATATTTTTTATACATGAAAGTAATGAACCAGGGAACTGATGTTGTATTTTTTATGTTTTTTGCTAACTAAAGCTGTCTTATAATTTAGGAAGAACAATATTGGTATCAAAAATTCAAAAATAAAAAATAAAATTTCGAATCCAGGGATGGACAAGTGCAATATTTTATGGTATACATATGAAATTTACCAAAATGGTTAAAAATTTTTCTTAAATAAAAGTCCTTTATACCTCAAGAAGCGTTGCACTTACAAAAAAAAATTTAAATATCATTTCTAGGGTTGGTAATATGAAAGTTTTTTTTGGTACATGCAATATTTTGTGGTACATGTGGTACAAAACTACTTTATACCTCATGAAGATCTGCATTGATAAAAAATTTTTGAAAAATTAAAATTTCGTTTCCAGGGTTGGGAAATTGAAATTTATTTTATACATAAAAATAACCAAAGAGGCAATTGACGTTGTTTATTTTATTTTTTGTTAACTAAAACTATTTTATATTTTAGGAAGAACAAAATTGGTATCAAAAATTAAAAAAAAAAAATCAAAATTTCGAATCCAGGGTTGGACAAGTGCAATATTTTATAGTTCATGAAGGTGACCAATATGGTTCAAAATCGTAAATTTTTTATATAATACTACTTTATACCTCATGAAGAGCTGCATTGGTAAAAAAACAAAAAAAATTAAATTTCACTTCCAGGATTGGGAAGTTGAGTTTTTCCTTGTACATGGTATAGTGTAGTACATGAAAGTGACCAAAATGGTTGCAAATTTTAAGTTTTTCTTAAATAAAACGACTTTATACCGAACAAAGACTAGCATTGGTAAAAAAAAAAATTTCGCTTCCAGGGCTGGGAAATTAAATTTTTTTTATACATAAAAGTAACCAAAAAGGCAACTAACGTCGGTTTTTTACTAATTAAAACTATTTTTTAGTTCAGGAAAAACCAAATTGGTATCAAAAATTAAAAAGAAAACAAAATTTAGATTCCAGAGTTGGATAACTGCAATATTTTGTGGTACATAAAGGTGACAAAAATGGTTACAAATATTAAGTTTTTCTTAAATAAAACCATTTCATGGGGTTGGGAAATTGAAATATTTATTCTGCATATAAGTAACCAAAAAGGGAATTGACGTTGTTTTTTTTGTTAATCAAAACTGTTTTATAATTCAGGAAGAACAAAATTGGTATTAAAAACTCAAAATTTCGGCTCCAGGGTTGGACAAATGAAATATTTTATGGTACATGAAAGTGACCAAAAAGTTTAAAAATTTGAATTTTTTGTAAAGTAAAACTCACTAAAAATTGCATTGGAAAAAAAAGAAAAAAATTCGCTTCCAGAGTTGGAATATCGAAATATTTTTCATACATAAAAGTACATACATAAATTCCAAAGTTTGTGTTTTTAGTGAATTAAACCTATTTGATATATCAGAAAAAATTAAATTAGTATCAAAAAAATTAAAAATTCGGTTCCAGGGTTGGAAAATCGAAATTTTTTGGTACATACATTTGCTAAATTCCCAATTTTGTTTTTCTTTTCAGTGACTTAAACATGTTTTATACTTCGCTAAGAATTAAATTGGTATTACAAATTACAAATTTTAAAAACTAAAAATTGGGTTCCAGAGTTGGAAAATCGACATTTTGTGATTCATAAAAGTAACCACATTATATGTTATTTTTGATTTTTATGATGAATTATACCTACTTTATATATCAGGAAGAAATAAATTGGTATTAAAAACCAAAAATATCTAAAAATGATTCTACGGTTTTGTAGAGCTGTGCCAAATCGTTCGTTCAAGTGACCGGTAATTTTCGTTCATTCTTTAAGAAAGAACTCGTTCGTTCATTTCGTTCGTTCGCTCTTTTTATGAAATACGAAATGAAAACAAAGAAACATATGATTCGGTCAATAAAAAGGAAAATAATCAAAACAAACAACACCAAATGCAAAAAAGAAAAAATTAATAAGTGATAATTTTTATAAAATAAAAGTATTTAATTGCATATAAACAAAAATAGAATGTGAGAAAGTTTAAAAAGTTTTTAAGATTTCTTATTTCGATGGTGTGCAGTTCGGGACATACATATTTAAAGAAATCCGTGGCCAATAAATAAAAAAAGTGAAATGAGCGAACCAAAGTGAATTGAACTTGTTATCAGTACTGCTGAGCCAAAACGGCTCAGTAAAGTAACCGGCTCACTTCGTTCAGTGTACTGATTCGTTCAAATTGACCCGTTCGTTCACGAACGACACAGCTCTAACGGTTGGACAATTAGAATGGATTTTTATTTTTGAAAGACGTTCATAGGTATTAGATATAAGAAAAGCCAAACATTTAGCTTCCTAGCCGAAAAATTTAAACGAAAAGAATGACATCTGTGAAGGGTATTTAAGATTCGGCACAGCCGAATATAGCACTTTTACTTGTTTTTTCGTTAAAATGTAATATAAAACACATTTATTGAACATAAGTAATAACTAGTTAAATATTTAAGTGATTTTAAATATTTTGCTTTCGAACCTATTTTAATAAAGTAATGTTTTCTATTTAACGTTGTATTTTGGAGATTTTTCTCAGTTAATTGATGTGTAAGTATATATATATATATATATATATATATATATATATACATATATATGTATATATATATATATATATATATATATATATATATACATATATGTTTATATATGTATATACATATATGCGTATATATATATATATATATATATATATATATATATATATATGTATATTTATATATATATATATATATATATATATATATATATATATGTATATTTATATATATATATATATATACTATATATATATATATGTATATATATATATATATATATATATATATATGTATATATATATACATATATATATGTATATATACATATATATATACATATATATATATATATATATATGTATATACATATATATATATATATATATATATATATATATATATATATATATATGTATATAAAATAAATACATATAAATAGTGCACCAAGTTAATAAGTAGTGAAATATGTATCATGGCAGTGCTGTTTAAAAATTTTCATCTGGCAGCTCTAATAATATAAAGCACCACACCCAGCGTTGCCGTTGAGATACTAAAGTATCACTTTTGACCCTTTTTCATGCCAATGACACTTTTTATGACCCTTTTTTTAATTTATCCCTTTGTATCATTTTAACAAAATGAATGCCACTTTTTGAAAATGAGTGAAAGTTCCAATATTCCTCACGAAAGCTCTCAGTACACTTATCTTTTATATGTATATGTTTGTTGAATACATAATCCGTACATTAGTTTTATGAGCGTACAATAAAAATTTAATCCGACTGACATATTCCATGCATACCTATTTTTTTTTCATATAAATTTTGACAATTGTGTAAAATGAAATGAGGATTAACTGTGAGTATGCCCTCATTTATGTATGTTTTTCGGGTTAAGGTTTGGCAACGAAAAGCTTTTATATATATTAAAAATGTATGGACTGTTTTTTGTAGATTTCATTTAATTTTAATTTTGTAGCTTAGCGTGCCACTCATATTCATATATGTTTATAAATAAATTTCATTTAAAATAGAATTGTGACCATATGTCAAATAAAAATTTCATAACAGTTTAATTTAGATATTATTTTTCATTTTGCCTTACAAATACTTTTCTTGCTATCCAATGGATTTCTAATTGTATAAAGGTGTAGAAAAATAAAATAGATTCATATCGAATATAATTTATTTGTTGGATTAGTTTTGTATGAGTTTCAAATCCTACTATGCTTATTCCGTTGTGATTTTTGAAACAAAATTTGTAATTTACAAATTGTGAATCTCAGATGGTTTTCAGAAGTATGTGCATTAGATAAGGAATTTTCAACTTTTCGAAACTGTGGTTAAAGTCTACTGATGATTTGGTAAAGCACCAATTAAATGCATATAGACATTGCTTGACCACCAACAAATAAATTTCATTGTTAAAATTCGTTTTTGATTTTTTTAAATTGAAATAAAATTAAATTGAAATAAATTCGAAAGTTTCTACGGCCTGACCACACCATGTGTGTATCTGCATTGAGTGCATTAATTCCTTTTTTTCATATAGATTTTCACAGATTCAATGAAGTAATTGAAACAACTGAATCACTGAATCAACTGAAAGAAGTGAAAGAAAAAAGCTACTGAAAGAAATGGATTCAATGAAACAACTGAATCAACTGAAAGAAGTGGAAGAAAAGAGCTAAAAACGCTCAGTAAAGTGAAAGATTCACCTCGCTCGATTGAATGAATGATTCAATTGAATTAATTCATTCAGGAGCCGTACAACTCTAGGAGACATCGTATAGTCTAATATTGGGTTGTGATAAAAATATCCCAGCACAACCACGCCAACTTCCCATATAACACAAAAGTTAAAAATCATCGTAGAGCCACAATTTTTTGCTCATTGCAATGTTATCATAATATTAATGAATTGTGGAAAAATTAGCAAAATCTGCTTACAGCCACGCCCACCTCTCACATAAAATGCAATAATTTTTTTGTTAAAAAAGCTACACAGATTTAAATTATCGTGTTTTTTATTTGATTAAAATATAACAAGATTCATGTCCATATTTAATGAAAATATTTGTAAATAAGTGGAAGGAAATATAAAAACAATTAAAAAACAAAGTATTTCGTGTAGCTTTATTAACATAACAACTGTTTTACTTCATCAGAAAATTCCAATATATCATTCGTGAACTGTTTACGGTATAAATTTATATATGGATCGGAAGATGCTAGTAACATATGCAAGATATCTTCATTTGTTGATATGCGATCAGCTTTTCTGGAGTGTCTTAGGCGATAACTTCTGTAATCTTTAATAACAACTAATAATCATAGCTAATAAGAAATTCAAAACAATAAAGTAATAAGATATAATCACAAAAACAATGCAACTAGTAATCACAGCAACATATCGTAGCAAGCAAGCAAAAAAAAAAAGCATGCGCAATAAGATGCTTGTGAAGGACATTTTTCCTCACTTGTTTAAGCTTTTTATACCGGAATTGCTTACAAGCAGCTCAATTTTTAATAAATCGTTAGCTGAGACTTCAAGCTTTAATGTGATATAAGTCTGGGGCTAGAGACAGTTGGCGATCAATAGATACAAGTCACAGATGTTAGAGAAAATAAATATTTTTGGACCATTTTTAGTAGTAAAGAAATTTTGTTTATGTAATTTTGAGATTTTATTTAGATACATATATTGGGTGTTTTTTATTGAGGTATAGAACTTTAAGTTGGCATCACTTTTTTAACTGGCGGCCATTTTGTCAGCTGTCAAGTGATTAATATTTAGTTTGGTTTGCCATGTCATCATGAACATGCAATGCGTCGTGATTTTGGTGTATGGGCCGAAAATAAGATTGATCTCGATGCTGATTTTCATCGCAAAATTTTGTTCAGTGATGAGGCTCATTTTTGGTTGAATGGCTACGTCAACAAGCAAAATTGCCGCATTTGGAGTGAAGAGAATCCACGTGAGACCCTTGAGACGCCATTACATCCACAAAAACTGATTGTTTGGTGTGCTCTATGGGCTGGTGGAGTCATTGAGCCATACTCCTTCCGAAATAATGCTGGAGAGTCAGTTACCGTTAATGGAGACCGGTATAGAGCCATGATAACCGACTATTTTGTTCCCGAATTGGATGGCATGAATGTGGATGAGTTGTGGTTCCAACAAGACGGCGCTACATGCCACACAGCGCACGTCACAATCGATTTATTGAAGGAAACATTCGATGAGCGCATAATTTCGCGGAATGGACCTGTCAATTGGCCACCAAGATCGTGTGATTTGACACCATTGGATTATTTTCTTTGGGGATATGTGAAGTCGCTCGTCTACGCCAACAAACCAGAAACGTTAGGGGACTTGGAAGCCAACATTCGTGGGGCTATTGCCAACATACGGCCCCATATGCTCGAAAAAGTGGTTGAAAATTGGACCTGTAGAATTGGCTTTATTCGAGCCAGCCGCGGCGGTCACATGCCCGAAATCATATTTAAACATTAATGGCATAAAATTATCCTTCCAATAAAGCCAAATTGATGGACATTAAAACGATTTTCTTGTGTTTTATTTCAATTCGAAGTTCTATACCTCAATAAAAAACACCCTGTACATATATAATTTATAACATCCAAATGTATTTTGATTATATTTGATTATATATCATTACATGTAGTGTCATTATAATGCTTGGTTTTCACTATGTCTTTTTTGTTGTTAAATTGTCCAACTTGTTGGCAATTGTATGAAAACGGGTTGTCAACAATTTGGACAATTTGACAACAAAAATTACATAGTGAAAACATAGTGTAAGAGTATTTTAAAAGCACGAAGCGATAGAAAGTAGCATATATAATACGGTCATTTAAAACTCATTAACTTAGCTCAACTTTGAATGTCTCTGGACAAAAAAATAATAAGGATATAAACCTAATATTTTGGTACATGATAACTAAATTGTTTATTACAAACTGTAAAAAAATCAGGTAAATCAGGAGACATAAAAAAATGAATTAATGCCACTCTTGAACCAATGTGCGACGTGAAGTCATGCCATTATCAAAAATACTACTCTCGAACGCCTTTAGTATAGCAAGAGAATGTCAAAAACAGTCAATTACTGAAAAAAGGGGTACAAAAGATTAATATTTTTGGTATTGCGACTTTGAAAAAGAGGTACAGAGTGAGAAGGATTATTAAATATTTGTGAAAATTTTAAAGAAAATTTGGAATCGGAATTTCAAGTAAAAATGTGTTTATCTTAAAGTATATATTAAAAAAAATTAAAAGGTAACTTTGGTAAGCTTCTGAAGAAGAATATCTGAAATGAAACGATGTCGTTCTTCGACTCCATAAAAAATCGCTCAAAACAAAAGCGTCAAAAAAATTTATCATATATAACTTTAAAACGGCCCGAAAATAATGAAATTCAGTTTAAAATATAGTCGAATAAAGAGTAAATAAAGAATGACCCATACTGTACATTGTGACTTCTCACAGGAAGTAGCAATGTAGTTAACCACACAAAATTGCTCAGAAAAACTCTAAATATATGCAGTTATTAGAGAAGCTGAAATTAATTATTTCTAGTGAGCCGCTAAATTGTGTTTGTATGTGTGTATAATTATGTAACTCGCTTATAACTTCTGAACGGCTGAATCGAATTTAACCAAACTATTCGCGTTTCAAAGGGATTCTTTAAACCTAGATTTCCCGTGAGTTAAAACCGATTGGGACAGGTACTTTCGGAATATATTTTCGGAAATATTAAGTGAAGGTTTAAAAAAGTGTATAACAACTTGAATTCATCTCTAATTAAATCTAACCCTTAGATTTTAATTAAATCATTGGCAATACTATTATTAGTTTTACTAAATTGCTAATCTAAAATTTAAGCTCCATTAAAGTTCTTTTATACCCACGTTCAAAGGCTTTAAAGTTTTAGTTAAGTCGTTTATATAAATCAAAATCAGCCAGAATATGACCAACACTTTTTTATATACGAAAGAAATTGTCCACCATTTTGAACAAGGATGATCAACAATGTTTTACGTCATGCATCAGGCGAAAACTCGTTCCTTTCTTGCGTCTTTACGTTTGCTTGTAGTTTTTGCTGTCTATCATTTGACTTATTAAAAAGAACACATTCCAAAAATTTTTAAACGCATGCCTTCTTGACATGAGACGAAATAAATAATTGAAAACGCAAAAAACATGCCATAAACCAAAAAAAAAACATTAAAAGCTCTGAAGTCTCCAAAACATGAACAACTTATAAACAAATCTATGGCTTTAATTGTGTAAATCACTTTGCCTTGGTGAAATTTACATGTACACAAAAAAATTTTTTGAGGTATACTTTCACGTCTTTTTGCTGTATTCCGCTGGGCATCACTACGGCCTTTCTATGGCCTCCGAGTGTTTTCTCGCTGCCTTTGCGGGTTGTCCTTTTTAACCTAACCTAACTTTTCTTAACACAAATCTAATTGCAAAAATAAGGCCTAAATATTTACTCAAAATTTTTTATATATATACTACATGAAAAACGTTTAAAGCTTGTACCACTCCGTTAAAAATTAGAGTTTTTATAAAAATATCTCTCGCAAAATCTTATTCTTATTGCCTCAAGTTTTACTGTTTATAAAAAATTGAAGGAATTTTCTAAAAAAATTATTTAATATTTTCTTTTTTTTCAGGATTATCTACAAAATACTCTTCGAAAACACATACGAAAACTTAGCAAAGGATACAATATAATTTAAAATAAAACAAACAAACAAAAATTAAAGAAAGTATTTAAAAATTATATAGTAACTAAAACATACATATACTGTGTATATATGAAGGAAAAGAGAAATAGTTAGAACTATTATTTGTCTTTAGTTTTAAAATGAAACATTGAATGTGATATTTGAAATTATTAATTTACACGAACAGTAAAAGAAAATTAAAAAAACAAAAACGTTTTATCATCATTTTCATACTTAAACTTACACCAAAGAATTGTAAATCTAAGAAATTTTTTGAATAAAAAGCAAACAAAAATAAACTTAAATTTTATTTAAAAAATGGCAGAACAAATGGAACAATTCCAGCAGATAAATAACAATCAAAATGATGGGCGCAAAATTCGCAAATCCCCTGAATATCAAACCCAACAGGTGGTTGTACCTGCAAGTATAACAAGAGAACGAAGCTTTGTGCGCACTTCGAATCATCAGGTAAATAATTGTGTCAAGTCATTCCTACGAACAATTTTTTTATTTTATTATTTTAATTTGATGCACAATTAATTATGTAAACATTATTTAATTAATATCCTTATTGCCTTAGAGACATTACATATTGGGACAAGTTAAGCATATAATATAATTTATGGATTTGGTAAATACATATAACATTGTTTTTACACCGACTTGGTTTCCACCTTGAAACCAACTATACAAAATGTTTTTGTTAAACCAGCCTCAAAACTAATTTTGAACAGGATTTAAGTAGGTTTTATGAAATACAACCTTGTTTTTCTCTCATCTAAGTTGGGTGCTACCAAGTTAAATACTGAAAACAGCTGATAATGCATCAGAAATTCCACCACATTCGCATTTTTCTTTTATAGTATCACTATGATTTTTATATGAAATAATGTAATTTCTATAATTTGAAAATAGTAATTTACAAAATATAGAATAAGTCCACTTTTAAAGTGCATTGTGAAATTACTTGTTCATACAAACAAAAACTGCTGTTGTACAGTTTCCCAATTATGTGTTTGTTTTCAATATCTAAAAAGAAATATATAATAATATATTATAAACCTAAGTCATAAAATTTTTTTTATATAAGAGTATATAAACTGCGACAAATTTTGTATAGGAATTTGTGAAATAAGAAGAATAATATATATTTAGATATATAGTAATCAATTGAAAAAGAACTTATGTTCTATTTTTCAATATTTAAAAATTGGTATTTTAGGTGGAATTTTGGAAGGTTTTGGAGCCAAGCTTGATCGGATAAAAAATTTTGGGTGGCAACCCAAAGTGATCTGATCATTTATTTCTAAGGAACAAAGAACAAATTAATAAGTTGTAACATTTGTAGAAGAATATAACGACGGTGTTTTCGGGCGGTACATAGGCGACCGACCGAAGCGCCTTATGAAAATAATTTATTTGTTACTCTGATGATAACCATATTACTTAGAAAATAAATATTATTGTTGCTGTTTTACTTTATTATTCGAAAATTGTAGAGTAACGATGTGGCTAGTTATCCTTCGGTTTCTATTCTATAGACGCACATAGGGGTATTTTGCCTTTAATATTTTTCTTTGTGTATATTGCTTCTAAAAAGTTATTGGGTGCCCCTACATTGATGAAACTTAGCAGAAATATGTATTGTGGGCATAGACTATATAAGCTGGAAAAATCGGACCAAGGGAAAAAAGGTCCCCTTAGAAAGGGAAAATATTGTTTAAGTTTTCCCGTACTTTTGTTTAGAAAACGGAACTGTTAACGTCGGCAAAAGCTCAGAAACTTAAACATGGAACCAGGAGATCGTAAAATTCTGTTTTTCCCTGCCGCCTTTTGTGGGCGGTGACATAAAATATTATTTGCAAAAATAATGCAAATATTAAAAGGAATGAGTTACTTTCGCGTTATTACCATAAAAATTAATTTTTAGAACTTTTATAGGAAGGGGAAGGCATCCCTTCAACCACCCCCTCCACAAGACGTCTCTGTAAAAAAAATGTTCGCTACTTTTCACAAAATATTAATTTTTAAACTTTTATGTCGAGGAAAGGTGTCTTGCCAATGCCTAACCAATCCCCCGCCACCAAAAAAAAAAATAACAAAAATACATATATGTAATTAATTACTGCCAAACACAGCTATTGCCACTGTTCTTTCCAGGCATGTGGCATGCGTGGTTAAAAGTCGGTTCTTTTTACGTTGTGCTGAATGCCAATATATTTTGAAATTATATTTGAAATTCTTTAAACACTGCTTTACTGGTGGTAAATCACCATCTCCTTGACATTTTGCAACTTCGCACAGTTTTCTGACTAAAAATTTAAATTTCTTTTCAACTAACCTTGTATACACTTTTTCCATTTTACTCTCGAAGCTTCAACAGGGTTCTGACAATAACTTTGTGCAATAACCACAATATATAGTAAAACGCAGAGTACCTGCAGGACAGATTTGTTTATTTTTTACATATATATTTTAGTTTATTAAAATAATAAAAAAGTCAATTGAAACAGATACATTTATTTAGTTCAATTAAATAACGTCATTTACAACGCAGCTGCACAGATAGCAAAGAACCGCTATAGGGGTGTGGGAAAATTACTGTTTCACGCATTTCTATTTTTACACAGGTAACAGTGTTATGTGTAATAATTTAAATATACACGTACAATTATGAACAACTAATACATTTTATGAATGACAAAACTGTTTCTTACTCATATGTACCTGTGGAAGATGATCAAAAACAGAAAAAGTGAAATTTTGAAAAAAATCCACAAAAAATGGCGCAAAAAGTGGAGATTTCATATTTCATAGTGAACTATGAAAGCTTCAAAAACTTGTTCATATATTTTGAAACGAAGCTTCTTTAGAATCGTTGTGATGAAACGAAAAAATAAGTCCATAGAGACACAAACACATAAATGTATAGGATTCGGACGCCGAGAGAATGAGGTAGAACACATTAGACGTTGTCGGTGTCCTCTGTGTGCGACTCTTCGTAGCATCGCCACTATCGTCTACTAAACATTGTCCATATGTATGCTCCTGTGTAGCGGGATAATCAGTATATCTATATCAGTGGTGGGCACCGTCAATGTATTGGTAAATTGTGTATGTGTTGAACTTGCGCGCTACCCACCAAACACAAAGCCAAGCGTTTGAAAGATAATGGTGCATTACATATTTTTACAAAGTACCCATGTTTTCTAACTTGAAAAATAAAACCGTTGATTAAGTAAAATTATTAATTAAAAATAAAACTTTTTCTAAGTAAACAGTCAAATGAAATAAATTAAAAAAGATAGGACAATAATTTATTATGTTTTCCATTCAAGAAAAAACAAGTAAAAACGTTATATTCGACCGGGTCGAATCTTAAATACCCTCCAAATATTTAGTAAGTGAATTTAAAACGTTTAACTTGGTGGGACAGAGTTCCTTTATATAATATCGTACGTCAACGCCCACTAAAGGGTGCGGGGTTCAAAAATAGACAATATCATGTTTTCCACAGACGAACGTATGGGCATTGCTAGACCGTCTTAGACTTCATCACTGATCAAGAATATATATACAGGCAGTCATAAAACTCTAAAAATAACTGCTTGGGATAATTGTATACAAATTTAAAATTTTTTTATTTATATTTTTTTGGTAGGGCCATTTAGGGGGTGAAGGGGGGGGGGAGGGAGTAGGGCAGAAATCGGAAGTAATAAAACTCTAAAAATAAATGCTTGGGATAATTATATACAAAATTGAATTTTTTTTGTTAGGGTCATTTAGGAGGTGAAGGAGGAGGAAAGGATAGGGCAGAGTAGTGCCAGGTTTCGTTTCAACTTCGTCATTAAAGCTTAAAAATGTTATTTTTAAGGAATATAGGCTTAAGTAAAACAATTTGTTAAATTTTTATGCTATTTTTGCATATAATAACGCCCACTAAAGTGGGCGGGGACCAAAAATAATTTATTTTTATTTTATGGGTCCAAGTTTAAGGCGTTGGACCGTATGTGACATAAAAATATATCATATGCTTAACCAAATAACCAAAAAACTTTAAAAATTATGTTGTTTTTTCTGAGTTGTTTTAGTTCTTCTTAGGGGAACTTTTTTCCCTTTTGCCCGATTTAGCTCATCTCCGAACTTAAACTGCTCTAAGCTTCAAAATATATTTATACAAAATTTCAAGAGTCTTGCTCTTTTCGTTTGGACTGAATCGTGATTTCCACAGACGGACGGACGGACATGCTCAGATCGTCTTAGATTTCATCACTGATCAAGAATATATATACTTTATGGGGTCTGAGATGGATATTTCTATGCGTTACAAACGGAATGACAAAGTGAATATACCCTCCAAATTCTTTTTTGGAGGGTATAAAAAGAAGTTGATTCTTATTAAAATGTTAACAAATAATGCGATAAAGAAAAACAAAAGAGGAAACATTTCATTGGTAAATTATAAAAAATTCTAAAGTACAATAAATAATCTTAAAAAATACTTAAAAATTGTATTTCTTCTTGAAAAAAGAGAGTTGTTGAAAAAGGGGCAATTATTTTGCGGCATTAGTTTATTCAAACTTATTAATCATCATATTTTTGTTTCTTGATACCAATAGGGTCTTTATAAAGTGGAGGCAAAGTTATGGCGACATCAACATAATTTTTTTAGGGGAGACAAAATATACTCATTTTCAAAATTAAATTTGTAGAACATGCCATGTTCATTATATTTTAAACACTTTGTGTCAATTACTTGCAGATCACCCGTTTTTATTCCAGGTCTTATGGTTTGATAAAATTTATTTTTTTTAAGTCCTTGAAAAAACTGTGTTCTACACTCTGCACTCTGGCATTTTCTATTATACGAACCTTTCGATCAGAGTGGACCGAATCGCACTCCATTTGAGTATGACTTTTGAAAAATTTCTGTGCGATTTCTTAAGGCAATCAGCTGCAAGGTATTAACTAAAGTGTTAATTCTATTTTGAGCGGCACACCCCCCGGGGGTGCCGTTGGGGAGCTTGGCTATGATGTCAGGCCTCGCTCCTGCACAGATCCGGGGAAAGGGTTATGCAGTTTTTACAGAAGGTGCTTTTGCTGATAACCCATAAAATTCATATGTTACCTGTCCAATCCCTGAAGTTGCAGTGCAAAGGGAGGGCATATAAGAATATAAAAAGTAGTAGGTGCATCTTTTGCTGAAAAGTACATCGTCTTAGTACGATCACTGTAGTAGGAGCCTGCCTCCACTCCGAAACATATCCGAAGACACGCATGGAAATTTGGGAATGGACTATTCCTATGAAGTCTGTTGTAAGAAAGAAGGTTTAAGGACGCCTAGGTACCGTAAGAGAACCGAAGTCAATAGAGTGTTGAAAACCTTGACTGGTTTTGCTCTCGGGGGCTATACAGTTTTTACAGATACAGCTTTTGCTGATAGCCCATAAAACTAATATGTACTCTGCCCAATCCCTGAAGTTGCAGTGCAACGGGAGGGCATATAAGAATATAAAAAGTAGTAGGTGCATCTTTTGCTAAAGAGTACATCGTCCTAGTACGATCACTGTAGTAGGAGCCCACACCCACTCCGTAACACATTCGAAGACACGCATTGAAATTTGGCAAAGGATTGTTCCTATGTAAGTCTGTTGTAAGAAAGGAGGTTAAGGACGCCTGGTACCGTAAGAGGGCCGAAGTCAATATAGAGTTTAAAACCTTGATTGGTTTTGCTCTCGGCGGTTATACAGTTTTTGCAGACACTGCTTTTGCTGATAGCCCATAAAACTAATATGTACTCTGCCCAATCCCTGAAGTTGCAGTGCAACGGGAGGGCATATAAGAATATAAAAAGTAGTAGGTACATCTTTTGCTAAAGAGTACATCGTCCTAGTACGATCACTGTAGTAGGAGCCCACACCCATTTCGAAACACATTCGAAGACACGCATTAAAATTTGGCAAAGGATTGTTCCTATGTAAGTCTGTTGTAAGAAAGGAGGATAAGGACGCCTGATACCGTAAGAGGGCCGAAGTCAATAGAGAGTTTGGAACCTTGATTGGTTTTGCTCTCTGGGGTTATACAGTTTTTGCAGACACTGCTTTTGCTGATTGCCCATAAAACTAATATGTACTCTGCCCAATCCCTGAAGTTGCAGTGCAACGGGAGGGCGTATAAGAAATTAAAAAGTAGTAGGTATACCTCCCCAGAAAGTATATCGCCTAGTACGATCCCTGCAAGTAGGAGTTCCGTCCGCTCCGAAGCATATCCGAAAGAGGTTCGAGTAGAAATTTGGCAGAGGTTTATTCCTATGCAGTCTGTTGTAAGAAAGTAGGTTAAGGATGCCTGGTACCGTAAGAGGGCCAAAGTCAATAGAGAGCTGAAAACCTATACTGGTTTTGCTCTTGGGGGTTACACAGTTTTCTCAAACATAACTTTTGCTGGTAACCCATAAAACTTATAAGTACCTGCCTGGTTTCCGAATAGGACCCGGGATAGGTCCCAGTAGGAAACTTAGCTGGCTACTGTAAGAGATCTAAATGAGTAGGGGGCCTGCACGGCGGTCACCTACGTAAGTTTGAAATAAGAAAGGAGGTCCAAGGACGCCTCGATCTAATTAAGAGTTCAAAAGTCAATGGAAAGTTGAAACCTATAATGGTTAGCTTTCGAGGGGTTACGATGTTTTCAGCAGAACTTTTGCATGTACCCCCGTAAAACTTATATGTTACTCCTCAAGCACTGTTACAGTGTAACGGATGTGCATATAAGAGTATAAAAGTAGTAGGTTCGCACTTCCAAGTTTTCGACATTAAAAATAGTGAACTGATGTACTGTTAGTTTTTGTTTCAAGTATATAGCTCCAGCAGGAATTTGCGGTAATAATTGGACGGCTTGAACGTCAAGTATGAGCATATTTATTTCATGATTTTTAGCTCTTTTTTATACCCTCGAAAGGAGAATATGGAAAGAAGAAAGAAAGAATATTCACTTTTGTCATTCCGCTTGTAACGCAACGGAATATCCATCTGAGACCCCATAAAGTATATATATTATTGATCAGTGATGAAATCGAAGACGATCTGAGCATGTCCGTCTGTGGAAAAAAGTTCCCTTAGGAAGAACTAAGCCAACCTGTAGGTTAGGTCAGGTTAGAAGGGCTGCCCGCCATAAGCTAGAAAAACACTCGGAGGCCATAAAGGCCCATTGCGATGCCCAGAGGATTACACCCTACACAATCCTTTCAAAACGAAGTAGTGGTTCCCGAGAACCAACCAGAACTTCTCACGAAGCCCGCCAGGGCAGCCAGCTGTGCATCCCTGAGGCAGTCCAGATCCCGCAGGAAACGTGAGCCTAGATGTCTAAGCCTACGCTCCTGCAGGGCCGGACATTCGCAAAGAAAATGCTGTACTGACTCCTCTTCCTTCTCATCTACACAGCTCCTGCGGCGACCATCATGGGGAAAGTCCAAACGCCCCGACATGTGCCCAATTGGACAGTGCCCCGTCAAGACCCCCACCAGGAGTGCCAACGACTTCTTCCCAAAAGTCAGAAGCTGTCTAGTCCTACCCCTGTCAAGCGAGGGCCATAGAGTTCTGGAAACCCTACAGGTGGTAATACTTGATCACTTGCCTGTCACCTCCCTCTCTGCCCACTCCTAAATCCTATTCAGCAGGTCAACTGAGGGAATGTCAATATCCCTACGTGAGGCTGCCTAATCCAAGGCCGAACCCGCTCTAGCGCATTCGGCCGCCATCTCATTCCCCTGAATGCCTTCATGCCCTGGAACCCAGACTATCCTGACATCATGTCCCTCAAGTCGAGCCAGAGATTGAATGCATGCCAGCACACATCTCGACCTCACTGTCCCCGAGTCCAGGGCGCTAATTGCTGCCAGACTATCCACACAAATGTCAATAATTCTTGCCTCCAAACTGAGCCCATCAATCCTCAATGCCGCCTCCGTAATGGCATAAATCTCGGGTCGCATAACACCTTGGCTTAGGGCGATAACTATTTGCCATGCAAGCCTTTAAAGCCATTGCCACCAATAACAAGCAAAACCTTGAAAAAGGTCATCCTACTCAAGGTTCTGTCTGAATCAGAGACACTTGCCACAGCCTGCACTGAACCACCACATCGCGCCAAGATTATTATCCACGTGATGGAAACCAACCTGTAAAAAACAATGAAATTTTTAATTTTTTTTTTTGTAATTTTGTTAAGCAAATGATATATTTTTATATTAAAGAAGGTCCAACGCGTTGAACTTGGAACCATAAAATGAAAAAAAATTAAATTTTTTTTTATTTTATGGACCCCGCCTGTTTAGTCGTCGTTATTATATGCAAAAATACTACTTTTATACTCTTATATGCACATCCGTTACACTGTAACAGAGCTTGAGCAGTAACATATAAGTTTTACGGGGGTACATGCAAAAGTTCTGCTTGAAAACATCGTAACCCCTCGAAAGCCAACCATTATAGGTTTCAACTTTCTATTGACTTTTAAACTCTTAATTAGATCGAGGCGTCCTTGGCCCTCCTTTCTTATTTCAAACTTACGTAGGTGACCGCCGTGCAGGCCCCCTACTCCTTTAGATCTCTTACAGTAGCCAGCTAAGTTTCCTACTGGGACCTATCCCGGATCCTATTCGGAAACCAGGCAAGTACTTATAAGTTTTATGGGTTACCAGCAAAAGTTATGTTTGAGCAAACTGTGTAACCCCGAGAGCAAAACCAGTATAGGGTTTCAGCTCTCTATTACATTTGGCCCTCTTACGGTACCAGGCGTCCTTAACCTAATTTCTTACAACAAACTGCATAGGAATAAACCTCTGCCAAATTTCTATTCGAACCTCTTTCGGATATGCTTCGGAGCGGACGGAACTCCTACTTGCAGGGATCGTACTAGGCGCTGTACTTTCTGGGGAGGTATACCTACTACTTTTTAATTTCTTATACGCCCTCCCGTTGCACTGCAACTTCAGGGATTAGGCAGAGTACATATTAGTTTTATGGGCTATCAGCAAAAGCAGTGTCTGCAAAAACTGTATAACCCCCGAGAGCAAAACCAATCAAGGTTTTAAACTCTCTATTGACTTCGGCCCTTTTACGGTACCAGGCGTCCTTAACATCCTTTCTTACAAGAGACTTAGATAGGAACAATCCTTTGCCAAATTTCAATGCGTGTCTTCGAATGTGTTTCGGAGTTGGTGTGGGCTCCTACTACAGTGATCGTACTAGGACGATGTACTCTTTAGCAAAAGATGCACCTACTACTTTTTATATTCTTATATGCCCTCCCGTTGCACTGCAACTTCAGGGATTGGGCAGAGTACATATTAGTTTTATGGGCTATCAGCAAAAGCTGTATCTGTAAAAACTGTATAGCCCCCGAGAGCAAAACCAGTCAAGGTTTTCAACTCTCTATTGACTTCGGTCCTCTTGTACCTAGGCGTCCTTAAACCTCTGTTCTTACAACAGACTACATAGGAAGAGTCCATTGCCAAATTTCCATGCGTGTCTTCGGATATGTGTCGGAGTGTTGGCAGGCTCCTACTACAGTGATCGTACTAGGACGATGTACTTTTCAGCAAAAGATGCACCTACTACTTTTTATATTCTTATATGCCCTCCCTTTGCACTGCAACTTCAGGGATTGGGCAGGTAACATATGAGTTTTATGGGTTATCAGCAAAAGCACCGTCTGTAAAAACTGCATAACCCTTTCCAAGGATCTGTGCTTGAGCGAGGCCTGACATTATAGCCAAGCTCCCCAACGGCACCCCCGGGGGTTGTGCCGCTTGAAATAGAATTAACACTTTAGTTAATACCTTGCAGCTGATTGCCTTAAGAAATCGCACAGAAATTTTTCAAAAGTCATACTCAAATGGAGTGCGATTCAGTCCACTCTGATCGAAAGGAAGAAAAGAGATAAACAACTTTTTGTTCCAACAGATTTGGTTCGTATAATAGAAAATGCCAGAGTGCAGAGTGTAGAACACAGTTTTTTCAAGGACTTAAAAAGAAATAAATTTTATCAATCCATAAGACCTGGAATAAAAACGGGTGATCCGCAATTAATTGACATAAAGTGTTTAAAATATAATGAACATGGCATTTTCTACAAATTGAATTTTGAAAATGAGTATATTTTGTCTCCCCTAAAAAAATTATGTTCATGTCGCCATAACTTTGCCTCCACTTTATAAAAACCCTATTGGTATCAAGAAACAAAAATATGATGATTAATAAGTTTGAAGAAACTAATGCCGCAAAATAATTGCCCCTTTTTCAACAACTCTCTTTTTTCAAGAAGAAATACAATTTTTAAGTATTTTTTAAGATTATTTATTGTACTTTAGAATTTTTTATAATTTACCAATGAAATGTTTCCTTTTTTGTTTTTCTTTATCGCATTATTTGTTAACTTTTTAATAAGAATCAACTTCTTTTTATACCCTCCAAAAAAGAATTTGGTGGGTATATTCACTTTGTCATTCCGTTTGTAACACATAGAAATATCCATCTCAGACCCCATAAAGTATACATATATATTCTTGATCAGTGATGAAATCTAAGACGATCTGAGCATGTCCGTCCGTCCGTCTGTGGAAATCACGATTCAGTCCAAACGAAAAGAGCAAGACTCTTGAAATTTTGTATAAATATATTTTGAAGCTTAGAGCAGTTTAAGTTCGGAGGTGAGCTAAATCTGGCAAGAGAAAAAAAGTTCCCCTAAGAAGAACTAAAACAGTTCATAAAAAACAACATAATTTTTAAAGTTTTTTGGTTATTTTGTTAAGCATATGATATATTTTTATGTCACATACGGTCCAACGCCTTAAACTTGGACGCATAAAATAAAAAAAAATTATTTTTGGTCCCCGCTTACTTTGGTGGGCGTTATTATATGCAAAAATAACATAAAAATTTAAAAAATTGTTTTACTTACGCCTACATTCCTTAAAAATAAAATTTTTAAGCTTTAATGACGAAGTTGAAACGAAGCCTGGTACTACTCTGCCCTACCCTCCTCCCCCTTTGCCACCTAAATGACCCTATAAAAAAAATTTTAAATTTTGTATATAATTATCCCAAACATTTATTTTTAGAATTTTAAGACAACGGTGAAATGTCTTCCCCCAGCCCTTGCCAGAGCGGCTCCGCCAAAGAGAATTATTCCCCATAAAGTATATACATATATTCTTAATCAGTGATGAAGTGTAAGACGGTCTAGCAATGCCATACGTTCATCTGTGGAGGACATAAAATTGTCTATTTTTGAACCCCGCCCCCTTTAGTGGGCGTTGGCGTACGATATTATATAAAGCAACTCTGTCCCACCAAGTTAAACATTTTAAATTTACTTTCTAAATATGTGGAGGGTATTTAGGATTCGAGCCGGTCGAATATAACGTTCTTACTTGTTGTCCTTAGCATTTTCTTTACGGGCTTGATTTTTTTGAAAAATATGTTTCTTGTAGCGCTCTTTTTCAATATTTCCCTTCTTGTGAGCAGAACATACATCGCACTGGTCTTTCTTAGGTTTAAATAGACCAATATTTAAAGAATGAATAATTTTTAAAAAAGTTCTATAAGAAGCTTTTACTTCAAAAGCGTCATCATTACTTGAATGGCTTTCGTAAGGCCTGTAAATTTCTTTAATTGACGTAAATGTTAAGTCAAAATATTGTTTATTTGTAGAGGCTTTCCATTTTTGGCGGGCTCAAAATGAAGCATTTAGCACTTTCTTGCTTTTTTGAAAAAGTGTCTTTTATGCTTTTCTTCTTTCAAGAGGTAGGCCGTATTTGTTTACGACAAGAGCACAATTCCTAACACTCCACTCCTTAGGACCAAAAGTGTTAAGAAAGATCTTCTTAGAAACGGGAACCATTGTATGTTCAATTTCTAGGTTGTTATGAAAAGTACAGGAACGTCTTTGTGTTTCACTTTGGGCTCGACGACGTCTCTTAACACCAAAAGTGTTAAGAAAGATCTTCTTAGAAACGGGAACCATTGTATTTTCAATTTCTAGGTTGTTATGAAAAGTACAGGAACGTCTTTGTGTTTCACTTTGGGCTCGGCGACGTCTCACATCCTTTCTTTTAACTAAATTGCTTATTAAAACTTTCCGTTGTGCCCAGGAAACTTCATCCCAAAACGAGTAAAACATTTGTTTTCTCTGGTGATCGGCAACTTTGCAGCAGTCTATTCCGCAATTTGAGCCATCACATCCTGGTTTCAAAACTCTCTTCTCACGCTTGATATTTCCACGAACCTTGGCCTCCACAATTTCATTGCTGAAGTATGATTTGCCTTCTAGTCTTGATTTTTTATTTCTTACCCACACATATGGTTTGCTTTGTCCTTTGCCTCTTTTACTTTTTCTTATAATTAAGGACTGCTCATCTAAAGTAGTACATATTACGAAATAGCTCTTCATTGCCTAATAACGAAGATTCCGAAGATGGATGGTAAGAACTTCCAGAGTATTCAAAAACATTTTGCGTTGGTGAGATGCTGGTTGATAATACGAATTGTTCGTCCAAAATCAAGCCTTGTTGGTAGTGACGATCTCTTTCAGTGACTTTTAATGAGTTCGAAAACATTCCAGTTATTTCGTCAAGAATTTTTTTCTCCATAGTTACTAAATGGAAAAATAAAAATAAAATTAAGAAAACTAAAAATTAATAAAACTATATTCTTACCTTTTATTTAATAAAATTATGTTTTTTAAGATCGAACGTTTAATATAAGGGACAGTTCTTTTTTGATTACTCTTATCCACATTAACGTGGCTTAAAATTTTTTTTATTAAAAAAAAATTATACCTATATTTTTCAAAATTATTAAACTCTATTTAACAAGAGTTTGTTACTTAATGTTTAATGATTCCAATAATTTTTCTTATTTAAATAAAAGTAACGGGATAATTACTTTCATAAATATGTATAACAAATAGTAATTAAGAAAATATTTGATAGTTTAGTTATAAGAGAAAAAAGAATGGAGAAAATACTTGAAATTTAATAATAACGAAATAAATGATAACACTTGGATTTAAGGAAAATAGTTGATAAAACTGTTATACGGTTCTTTTTTAAACAAATTGTAAGGTGAGTTTTCTGTAAAAACAATATCATCAGTAATGGTTTTTTTTGTACGAGGTTTTTTAACACATTGAGGTAGCTCTTTGATATGCACGAAAAAGCTACACTTTATTATAATAATGGGGTCTCAAGGAATGTTGCTGTATATGATATATACAGCCCAATTATGAATAACAACTCCCCGGGAATTTTCTCTCTTTTCCCTTTTCCCTTATTCTAAATAGAATCTCCCCGGGAGATTTTTCCCTTCTCCCTTTTCCCTTATTCTAAATAAACTTCGAAAATGGGAGACTCTTCCCGGGAAAAAAGTAAGTATTATGAATGTAAATTAAAGAGAGAATTTGATAATAAATTTAGAAAATAATTCCTTCAAAAAATTGCAAGGGAGTTGTGCTGAAAAAAATATTTTTCACTTTTTAAGTCAAAACAAAACAACTGAAAGCAAAACAGTTGACTGCGAAAATTCGAAATTCCCTTTCCCATAATACTGTTCTCCCCGTCTGTTTAGAATAAGGGAGTTTTATTCCCGGGAAAATGAATTCCCCGGGAACTCTTTTCCCCGGGAATATTTATAATTGGGGTGATAGTACAAAAAAGAATAGTTTTTACAGAAGTTACTGATTTCACAGCACCAAAAATGTTTCAATTATGTTCCAGATATCTTGTTTATCTCAAAAACAAAACAAAAATAGTGGGTGATGCTCTGACATTTCTAAGTTTAAATACAAAGAAATATATACTTTCAAACTAAACGTCATTTTGCATGGGGCTTACGAGGTTTTCAAAGTTACTAATTTTGAGAGACTATCGCACCAACAAAAATGCTCTGATTGAGTTGAAATTTTTCCTATATTTTCTCTATCTCTAGGATAAAAAAATTATGCGTGAGACTTTAATATTTCCAACAATTAATATAAAGAAATTTAATTTTCAATGCAAATGCTATTTTTTTTTAGGAGGACGACCAGCACTCAGGGGATGACCCCCTGAATGCAATGCATTGCGCCGGAACTGAAAACGAGGGGATAGTATTGAGGGGACAGATTAGGAAAGATGAGAAGATAGACAGTTTTATTTATTTATTTTTTTTGTAGCTATTTCAACCTTTTACTTCGCCGGCTAATTTTTGCTACAGGGCCGACGAAGTTGGGTGCTGTTACTCTGCTTTTAGTACATGATAGTGTCAGTCGCTGCCAATTATGTTCACTGATCAGTGACTATGTCTTCATCATTGAAACAGGCTGGCAACAACTAACACAACCACGCACTAATGCTGTTTAGAAGAATTCAACACAATATTTCATGACAGCGCGGGCTCGAACTCACGACCCTCCGCTTCATAGTCTCGTGTTCTACTACTTCAGCCAACAGCACTCACCATGGTGCTTACGTTATTTTTTACCAGAATTCCCAAAAAAGTCAATTTGGGGAAAATGGCGCTTAAGTGGTTTGTGAAGAAACGCGACGATATTCCTTTTCCTTAAAGCTTTGATAACATAAAATGCATTGTATGTTGTCAAAAGCATTGTTTATGACAAAAGACTTTTCGCATATCATCATGAGTTTGAAATTGTTTGCTTGGCAATTATTCTGGAAAAAAATATATACAAATTCGTAAGCATCTGCCTGATATTCATCCGTCGCTGTCTCATCGACGGCTAAATTAAAGAGGTTAAGAGTACATGTGAAAGCTCTCAGCACAATTGTGCAAAGAAACGCCCGTGTATGATCTATATCTTGCTCCAGGTTCGAGCGTTCTACGTGTTATATTAGTATGTGTTTAATGCATGAGTTTGCGCCTGCGTATTAGAAAGTTTTAGTATAACTAGAATTTTTTTATAAATATACAGTTTACATGAAGCGACTGTTCATTTTTTAAATACTTTTCAATAAGTTTTTTAATCAGGGACTTTTCAGAAGTTTCACTTCTACCGTGTGTGACTTGCACACACACCCACACTTTTTTTTACAAAAAGTTTAACAAAAAAACATATTTTTTAATTTCGTACTCAACTTTCCTGACTTTAACAGTTTCGCAAAACGACAAATCTCAAGCAAAAGCCTTGAAAATTCACTATTCGATGAGAATGTTGTGGTCTGTCCAGCGTGAACGTTGAGAAATTTCGAAAAGTGGCACAAAAAGGGGATTTAAAAAATAAAAGTGGCACGAAAAAAAGGATGTTTTTAAAAAAAGGGGCAACTATTTAAAATCCAAAAATTCAAAGTAAAAATACGATTTAAGTTTATTTTATTCTTTTTATTAAAGAATAACTTTTGTTAATATATAATAACTAAAAAAACGAAAACATTCACAAAAAAGTTAATTGTTATTACAACTGTTATAAAGTTTTATCTAAAATTTATACATAAAAAACAATTCAATAATATATGTATAATAAAATTTCAATAATATATGTATTTTGGTATTTTAAATGAGTTATATTTTGAAAACATTTGTATTAAATTTTTTAAGTTTTAATTTTTTGGAAATGTATTATATATTTTTTGATAAAGTCTTCTGTAGGACTCCAATCTTCCAAATCAACTTCCAACAAATTTAATGCTGAAAGCATATCTTCACAAGTACTAACCTTCAATCTATTTGACAATTTATTTTTCATTAGTGCTAATTTTGAAAAAATACGTTCAGCAGAAGCACTGCTATGTGGTAAAGTGAATATACTATATGTCGAAAATTTATATAAATTAAAAAATAAATGTTCATCAAACGATTTTTTTAGCTTTCCTATTTCGTACCAAAAACTTTCCGGATTAGTAATTGTAAAGATATGTTCGTAGCTTTTGTAGTTTATTTTACTCTCTAATGACTTAAACTCATTAATAAACATTTCTGGATCAGTGATTATGTGTGGGAACTCTAAGACTATTACGAAATAATTTATGTCTTCATTTGCCTTTAAAAATGTTGGATTCAGATATCGCATTACATTAAGTTTTTTTCATAAATGTCAATTCTTGATATTATTTCACTACACAATTTTTGATAAAATTTTAATAAATTGCTTTTTATTTCAATTATAGAACGTTCCGAGAGTTTTTCAGCACATCTTTCACTTTCTCCTTCAATGTAAATGTTAATTACATCCTTAACGTATAAAGAATCTTTATAATTGACATTTTCAATTGTTATGCTAGAGTTAATGTCGACGCCGTTGACGGCGTTTCAACGCCGAAAAAGTTGAAATAGATTGAACTTTTACGGCGTTGCAACGCGTTGAGATTAACTGCTCCCATACAATTTCATACGATTCAACTTTTTTTTTGACATTTGACGACGTCGACATTAACTCTAGCATTACTGTATTTAAGTGTTCCCTTTTTAAAAATGTTTTTAATAATTCTGATAAAATATTTTTTGTAGAAGAAACAAGATAGATGATTTTCGAAGACTCACTTTGAAATGTCTTGTTTAATTTGTTCATAGTTTTAATTACATACTCCAAAAACTTTAAATATATTTTATTAACGGGTGATAAACCTTCTTGAATTATACGTATTTTTTCTGAGTTTGCTACAGATTTTTCTTCAAATTGCGCCTTAATAAACAAGTGCTGCAAAACTGTCCATTGTTCCAACGTTCTTGTTGCAACGGATTCAAATGATAACCACCAGTATCGCTAAGTCGTAGCAGTTTATGTTCGGGTACATCAAAAATAGTTTGTAGTTCTTTAAACTCGTGCTGTCTTTTCGAACTTTTGAAGCATTTAAAAATATTTCTAACAATTGCTCAACTTCACCTGGAACACATGACAAGGATGAGCTGTTCATCAAATAAATAGAATGACAAACGCAGCCAATATGAAATAAATGTGGAATTTTCTGTTTCAATAATGCAGCAACACCATTGTTTTTCCCTACCATAACGGAAGCATTGTCTGTGGCAAAGCCAATAAAATTATTTAATGGTATTTCGTTTTCTTGTAGTGCTGATAGAATTAAATTGCAAATAGTCTCGCCACAGCCGTTATTTGGTTGTATCAGTCGAAAAAAATTATCGAATGTTTTACCTCTATTACTGTCGAACTGCCGTACAACAATTACTAAACATTTTTCCATGGAAATATCTGTAGTTTTGTCAATAATGAGGCTGAAACTATCTTCCTTCAAAAAGTAGCAGATTTAGCACATTTTAAAAAAGTGGCACTAAAAGTAGCAAAGTGATACTTTAGTAGCACAGACGGTCACGCTGGGTCTGTCGAGCTGCGTACTTAAATTTTTACATTTCTTAATTTAAAGCTTTAGTCTAATGTCGGGCTAGAGCAGAAAAATAACCCTATGTGAGACGTCTAAACTAATTAATTTGACAATAATTCATCATTTAAATTTTTGCGTCGTTGCAAGTAAAAGCACTTGTGTGTACAAATGGTATCTACTTTATGTGGGATAAATATTGCAAAAACAGAGAGAAGAAATATAAATAATTTCGTAAGACAAGCGTATTTATTGACTTCCTAGAAAGAATCCTAAAATGTATTCTACTTCATCATGGAAACAATTTAATTCAATAGATCAAAATGATAATAGATTTCATACCAAATCCTGTTTGGTACCATTTTTTTATTTAGCGGTTTGTCTTGAGAAATGAAGTAAAATATAAAAAGGTACCCTTGACAGTATACCTATTAAAATGTATAACAAAAGATACTCCCGCTAAATTTTTTTTTAAATTTATATAGCGGAGAAAATAAACATATCCATCTATACAATAATAAACAAGTCGACCGGGTCGAATCATAAATAGTAAGTAAATTTAAAATGTTTAACTTGGTGGGACACAGTTCCTTTATATAATATCGTACGTCAACGCCCACTGAAGGGGGCGGGGTCCAAAAATAGACTATATCGTGTTTTCCACAGACTGACATATGCGCATTGCTAGACCGTCATAGACTTCATCACTGCTCAAGAATATATATACTTTATGGGGTCCAATTATTTGTGGAGGGCATTAAAATTGTATATTGTCGGGGTCCTCCTGGCAAGGGCCGTAGGGACGACATTTCACCCTTGCCATAAAACTCAAGATATAAATGTTTGGGATAATTAAATGTAAAATTTATTTAACATTTTTTATTTATTTTTTTGATAGGGTCATTTCGCGGGCAAAGGGGGAGAAAGGGTAGGGCAGAGTAGTACCAGGTTTCGTCTCAACTTCGTCATTAAAGCTTAAAAAATGTAATTTTTAAGGAATGAAAAACAATTTGTTAAATTTTTACACTATTTTTGCATATTATAGCGCCCACTAAAGAGGGCGGGTGCAAAAATAAATTTTTTTAATTTCGTCGCTCCAAGTTTTACGCGTTGGACCTTCTTTGTCATAAAAATATATCAATTACATAAAAAAATTTAAAAATTATGCTGTTTTTTAGAGGTTAGTTCAGTTTTTCTCAGCGGAACTTTTTCCCCTGGGCCGATTCAGCCCATTTACGAACTTGACCTGTGCTATCCTTCAAGATTTATTTATACCAAATTTCAGTCTGGCTCTTTTCTTAATCCTGATTATATACGAGTATACCTTATGGGGTCTCAGATGGATATTTTTCTGCGTTACAAACGGAATGACAAAGTGCATATTCCCTCCATATTCTTTTTTGGAGGGTATAAAAATAAAATCATTTTCGGATTCAGCGGACAAAATTTATCTAAGAATTATATCAAAGGTCGTGCTGCAGCAAAAATATCAGTTTTTGTATAGTATTGTTATCAGTCGGAAAAAAAGAAAAGCCAGTTACTTTTACAAAAGCTTTGTATAACGTATATCGCTTTTTACAAATTCTTATTCTATAATATTGTTACAAAGTTTAAAAATAGATTCAAATATAACGACAATGTGGATATATGTACTTGGCAGAACTGCCAAATCATCTCAAGTTGCCACAATGTTACAACCCTGGTAAACACAAAGCAGATAATATTTGAATTAACGGAAGTGGAATATTCCGGATACATCTTCGAGAATATACAAGATCATTTGAGGCTGTGCAATAATAAGTGTAAATTACAACAACGAAAAACCTAGCAACATCAATGCTAAGAGATGATGCTATTATTCTTAATGATCTTGTACGCAAGTATTCGCTGCTAACAAAAGCTAAACATGTACACCAATATATACAGCAACATACACACAAATATGCACATAAACATACTCATATAGTACAAGAAGAAACAAAACTACGCAACACACAGAACACTCATACATACAACCACACATAGTTACAATACACAAAACACACAAGACAGCATTGTCATATAAACAAACACACGTATATAGCTACATGTTAAGTAAAGCACAACCAACAACAACCATGACCAGATGTTTCGCGAAGTTACCAGACGTCGTCATTTTGCTATATAAAGTCGCTGGCAGTCATCAGCGGGATCAGTGTGATTTTAAATCTAGACGTGTTTACATCGCTAAGTGTTTAGTAGAACAAATACTCGTGTTAATAAAGTAGTAAATAAAGTGTTGCCGCATTATATTTCTAAAGTTAATTGTCTGTGTTTTAATTTGATGCAATTAAACGAATCCTTGAAGGATAATTAAAAAGCGTTTTTACGAAAAGGTCTAAAAACGTAACAATATATAATTAAGTCTGTACTTGGAGTCCATTCTTCCAGCTCCGTTTAGAGAAAATTGGGAGAGTAAAGTATGCTCTTGCAGGTTTCTACTTTAAGTCTGTTTAAAAGTTTATTTTTAAAAGGTGCTAGTTAAAAAAAATCATTCAGGAGATGCACTACTATGAGGAAAAGTAATAATATGTATGTAGCAAATTCATATAAATTTTAATAAATATTTGCTTCAGATCTAATTGCCTATCTCGAACCAAAACTGTTTTATATATGTCCTCATACCACTTGCTGTGTATATTACTTTCTAGTACAGTGAACTCGCGAAAAAATGAACTAATTTTTACCAAGGGTGTTCTCGTTTTCGATTGTAAAAATTTTTATAATAAAAAAGCACAATTTACCTTCAAATAATAACTTCAAGTAAACAATTTAACGTCAGATATTAATATTGGATGGAAAATTAAAAATTGATTCCCTTAACAAAGATAAAATAAAATGTTTACACTTTTTCACTTCTAGAAAACTGAATAAAAATTCCTTAAAGTAAACATAAAAAACAACTAACTACTTTTATACCAAGAAATCGCTTGTCTTCCTTCGGTATGTATTTTCTTTTACAATTTTTAGTGCAGCCTTAATTCGCTTTGGTCAACCTTTTTATTTTTATGTACCTATGTTTGTAAATCTAAACTTACAGGTTGTGTGTTTAGAGATCAAATTTCATGGCACAACTAAATCAGTATAATCAGGCCTGCATACGTATGTATATGTATACAACGTACATTTATGTACCTATATGCATGTAGGTACATAAAAATGAGAAAAATGTTCTGGGATTCCCAAAATTAAACGTAAATTAAAAAATAAAACGAAAAAGACGAAGAAAACCTTCTTCACGTTTTAGAGCTTTCAGAATTTGTTCATGTTTTAAGGCCGAGACACATAGAATCCGTCATACGTTGCCTTTTTCAACTGACAGCTGAGTTGAAATACATGCTTTCTTATGTGAGTTGTCACATTCAGTACTTCTGCGTCAAAGCAAGGTACGAAAGTTGGCCAACTTTTAACTTTTGACATACGATGAATACTTTGACAGAAATCGATGAGTTTTTCAAATTGCTTAAATAAATTTTTTGTATTGTGTGATCAGAAAAAAATAAATAATATACAAAAACATTTTATAAAATATATAAATTTAACATAAATAAATAAAATGGGGAACATACAATTGATTTAATATCCGTCAACAAAGTATTCATTGCGCCAGCCTTTTCCGTCAGTGCGTTCATGTCAGTTGAAAAAGGCGACGTATAACGTATGACGGATTCTATGTGTCTCGGCCTTTAGAGTAGTAATTGTAATAATAAAAATGTTCACGTTTTCGTGTCGTTCGTGTATTCGAGTATTCACGTTTTTGCGAGTTTACTGTAATTTAAATTCAATTCCATATAAAATTAAAAAATTTTGCGTAGATATTAATTTAAAAAGTCCCAAATAGTGTAAACATTTTTTTTTTAAATGACATAAAGGTGTATTAAAAGAAGTGACATTAAAAAAGGGTAGTAATGATACCCTAATTACCAAGCATTCATTTATTCAGGGTTTGAAAAATAAACTTGGCAGGATTACCATATCTATTCAAAATATTCTTTAAGTTACAATTTGAATTGTTATCCGATATACATATACATATACATATATATATATATATATATATATATATATGTATACATACATATATACATATATATATATATATATATATATATATATAAGTATATATATATATATATATATATATATATATATATCTATATAAATATATATATATATATATATATATATATATATATATATACATTTATATATGTATATAGCTAAGTAGCTGTATATTGAAATCTTAAATATTTGAACTGACTAATAAGTAGATTTATTGGAGATCTAAAAAGGCATATCAAATGAAATATCATATCAAATGCAAATTATATCAGATAATATATTACATATCGACAACGATATTAATCTATGACAGTATAAAGTTAGATTTTCAAATATTAAGATAACTTTTTTCGAAATCGGTGCTGATATGTTCTGCTAGTTTGATGATTATAAAATATTCTAATATTACACTCTTAATAAAATAAATAAATTGCATTTAATAACAAAATAATTTGCAGATTTTGACTTGAGTTCAATAAAAGAATTCTTATCTCATTAATAAATTCGACATATAAAATTTAGATTAATGTGTAACTTTTTCTAGTTTAAAAATCGTTTTATTTTTTCGCAGATTCAAAAAACTACAAAAATGAGATAAATCTTCATATATGGCAACACTGGATAAGTTAACAGCTCGTAGCCCTATTTATAGATATTTGAAGTGGTCACACAGTTGGGATTGTTATAGGGCGTGACCAATCGCACCATCCATCTCGCGAATAGTTTTTTCCAAGGTTGGAAGCCGAAACGAATAATGGTTAATTGTTATTGATACCGATATAATTATTTTTAAAATTCGGTATCGGTAACGGTATTTCTTTTTATTTCGGTATCAGTATTACCGGTACATACCGTTACCGATTACAAAATACCGATATACCGGTACTACCTTGAAGTCTATTAATTTAGAGAAGAAAGTCTAATGGGGAACAAAAATGTCCTTATGTAATTCCAAAGTTAATTAAAACTTATTTTTTTTTAGGAGTAGGACCAGCACTCAGGGGATAACCCCTGCATATGCGGTGCATTGCGCTGGAACTAGGAAAATAGATTTTGGGATGGAGCATAAAGGGAGTAGTGTCTGTGGATATTCGACTTGAACCCCTTCAAATTGTAAGTGGCGGGGAAGACATCTGCAGGTAGTTTGTTTCACATACGGACTGTTCGGCCAAAAAACGAATTTTCTCTGTAATGCGTAGTGCGATAGTAAGAAAGAATGGGTTTCAGGAACAAGTTCCCTAATTTCACCAGAGCACCTGTCATTATAGTAACGATAGAACAACGATACGCACCCCACGTTGCGACGATGCTCAAGAGAGTCAATAGAGTTGGCTACCTTACTATCTCCTATGAGTTTCATCGCCCTCTCCTGTACGCGGTCGAGTAACTTCAAAATAGACTTTGAAGCACCGGCCCAAACATGAGAATTGTATTCCATCTTCGGTCGGATGTAAGTGGTGTAAATATTAAGAAGATCAGAAGGGGTGAAGTATCTCTTGCATCGTCTTAAGAAGCCAAGGCACTTGAATGCTTCTTTTGCGACCTGAAAGACATGTTCCGTCCATCTGACATCACACTGCACTTTCATACCCAGAACATCAAGAGCCAATGACTCCATAATACTTACACCACCCATAGAAACAGATGAAGCAGCATGGTCATACATACGTCGATGCGTAAGCATACAACACTGGGTCTTACAGGCATTAAAATCGACCCTGTTCGCCTGAGCCCATTCGGAAATCTTCGCGAGGTCACTATCCAGAACGTCATTCATAAACTGCCTCCTCGTCTCGATTTCAGACGTTGACGGCCTGCAGTTAAATGAATAAGAATGCGAAAGGCAGCTATCATCTGCGAAAGAGTAAATAGGACAGGAAGTTTGGGAAAGTAGATCGTTATGAAAAATTAGAAATAGAGTAGGAGAAAGAACGGAGCCCTGCGGTACCCCTGAGTTGATTCTGAACTCATCGGATGAGACCCCATCTATAACAACTCGTATAGAGCGATCCCTGAGGAAGCTCGATATAAACCGAGAGAAGGTGTCTCCGACACCAATTCAATAAGTTTGGGCAGGAGTGCTCCATGCTACACTCTATAGAACGCCTTAAAAATATCTAGAGCCACCACTTTACTTTCGCCAAAATGGTGTATGGAACTACACCAGTTTTCCGAAAGAAGGGCCAATAGGTCACCCGTAGAGCGGTCTCTGCGGAAACCATGCTGGCGGTCGTTTAGTAAACTGTTGGACTCCAAATATTTCACAAGATGGAAGTTAAGCATAGTTTCCATCTCCTTCGATATAGCAGAACATATTGCAATCGGGCGGTAATTTTCAGGGTTATTAGCCACTCCCTTTTTGGGGATTGGCGTTACATTAGCAACATTCCAGCACATTGAAAATTTACCGGAGTGGTATAGTGTACTGAAAAGTTTGGCTAATGGACGTGCTAACGTCGAAGAGCACTGCTTCAGGACCAGTGCAGGGATTCCATCCGGCCCAGGAGACTTCCTGGTGCTGAGTTCCGCAAGAACCCTTTTAACTGCATGCGCTCGAAAAAATATCTTAGGCATAGTTACGGATACTCTCTCGGGCGCGGGAAGTGGTTGAGAGATATCAGGCAAGTGAGAGTTACTTGCAAATATTTCAGCCAATATATTAGCTTTATCAACCGGGTCAGTAAATATTTGGTTATTCCTTAAAAAAATCGGAACTGAAGAACTAGCACTTTCCTTCACACTTTTGACGAATGACCAAAAACTCTTACTACCCCTGGGGGCAGTGAGAATTCTAGTGCGAATACGCTGCTCGTATAAAGCCTTTTCGCGTCTTAACATTTTGGCACACGAAGATCTTGCCTTCTTGCGTAGCAAATAAGTGTAGGCATTTTTGTTATTACGCCAAGTACTGAACGCCAAGTCTGGATCGCAACGCATCTTTACATGCCAAGACTTCGCCCTAGGTTTAACCGAAATTTGCTTACAGGGAATAAAAGCTTTCATCCCCAGTAGAATTGTGTTTTCAACTATTTTCGCCATGGAATCGACATCATTGTCAAGAAAACATAGTTTCCAACTAAAATTCCGAAAGAATTCGCTGAGCTCGGCCCAACGACCCTTTTCGTAAATATATTTACTACGCTTCGTGGCTGCACGCGAAACGTTGCGGAGTTTGGAGAACGGAAATGGTGCAATGATCCTAGTTACCGAGAGGTGCATTGACGGCAACTTCATAGTTTTCAGTATGTGAAGTTAGAAAAAGGTCAAGCGTATTATGTTGGTGCCCTTCAACACACGGAATATGTGTTGGTTCATTAACTAATTGCACAAGGTGATTGTGCGTGGCGAACAACTCAGCAAATTGGCCCTCTGAGGTTGTGTGGCTCGAATGGCGAAGCCAAGATCTGTTATGAACATTGAAATCACCAGCAACAACAATTTCACTGCTCGGACAACTATCAAGAATCTTCGATATGGAGTCGGAAAGAGTATCGAAGCTATGTATGGTAGCATCTCTTTCCGCGTTTGGACTTCTATACAGAAACCCGAAATGTAAAAAGTGTGTACCGACTTTAAATTTAACCCAAAGACAGCTAAACTCTGCGTCAGACATGCATAATGGTTGCTGGCATTGGTACACAACTTCATTACGTACATACATATATTGCAAGGCCCCTATGAAGAATAAAAAGCGACAGGAGGTGATACCCGGGCAAATGAAAATCCTGTGGATCAGCATCCTCATGTACCTGGGTTTCACTTAAGGCGAAAACATGCGGCCGATGGAGACAAACGTGAGGATATACAGAAAAGAAATTTGCTCTTAACCCACGTATGTTATGTAAGTCGATTCTAAACTTACCCACCATCACAAGATGAGAGAAAAAAAATGTAATCCAAACTCTAGATTAGCGAATACGATGCATTGACAACAACTGCAGTGGCCATTCACTAGCCAGTGTTATGCCTTCACTAGGGAATGATCCAGCCGCTATCAGTACACCGGACCAATAATATAGAGTTTTATTTTATTTATGGGAAGAGGGAAGAGAGGCGCATAACAATGCAGAAACACAGGTCATAAAAGCCCTGGTCTGGTCCACTTCCATTTTCCCATAGTGGCTCATAGTGCCAGCACTGGTATGGGGTGTCGTCACTGATGGTATGGAATGTACAGATATTTTTGTTGTTATGTTGTCTTTTTTCTTATTTCGGTTATTGTTTATGTAGTTTGTTATTGTAATGAATTGCATTTTTTTTTTAAGTTTAAAGTATTTATTGTTTTAATTTTCGGTTGGTATGCGCTTATTTAAAATTTTTTTTATTTGATCTCCATTTGTTTTTTCCTTTTTTTATTATTTCTTTTTCTGTTGATTGGTATTTTTTTTTTATCTTTAAATTTCTGTTTTTATTTTTGCCTATATGCTTTGACTTATTAATTTAATTGTAATTTTCTTAAATAACTAAAACACATCCCGGACTGGCAGACATAAAGACGAAATACGTGTTATGATTTTATGATACATTATTTCTTCGTGAATCAGTGTACCGGTACATACCGGTATAGACACAAACGGCATTGTGGATCCCGATATTTAGCAACCGAAACGTGTTTCGGAATCGGTAATGTTACCGGTATTTAATTTAAAGGGTATTTGAATCGGTAACGAAATTTTACGATACCCGTTTCCAAATATTCATATAAAATGGATGTACGCGCTCAGTTGCGATACCATTAACCTCAGCCACCTCACGTATTTTCATTCTCCGATCGTGCAATATTATTCCAAGAATTTTATCGACGGTTTCAGGTGTGTTGATCACTATTGGATGACCTAAACGTACGATGTTATTTGTGCTGCCACCAGCGTTGCCATAACTTTTTCAAAAAAAAACTTCAACTTTAGAAAAAAAACTGGTTTTCACGTAAAAAAACTGCACATAAAAAATTCACAAAAATATATAGTTATTTTTCATATTTTTTTATTAAAACAAAAACATAACACAACAAATTAAATATGATATACATCTACATATAACAAAGCAATTCATTTTAATAAAATATATATAGGTACAAATGGTTTGAATAAACAAAAAGAGTTCATTATTATTCAGATATAATACTGCCTGTTCCAGAATCTCGACAAGTCGATGTCGTTCTCATATTTATATTGAAACCAATAATTAAAAATTTAAATTTGTTTGCATGTACATAGAAAAACACAAGGCATATCTATCTAACAGGTACAACCATTTCTACAAAAATAGAACACTTATTGTAGAAACTACCTTAACAGTTGCAAAAATCGTTAAACGACACTACTAAGTTTGACGTTTTATCAGGTTAGGATAGTGAGCTCGTGCTCCCACCTGCAATATGCACCTTGGTAAAATTCAACTTGCTTTGTGGTCAGGGGTGCAAAAAGATGTATGTGATAATTACATACTCGTATAAAAAAGTATAGTTAAACCTTGCCACTGTTATATTAAGCAAATGGGGTAAAATTATGGTTTCAGAAATTGGAATTAAAATAAAAAAATTTAGAGTAAAAAAGTAAAATGTAAAAACTGCAAAATCTGCACAATTTACAGAAAAACTGGTTTTTAAAGAAAAAAACTGCAAAACTGCTCAATGCTTAGAAAAACTGTCAAATGCAGATAAATCTGCACATTTGGCAACCCTGGCTGCCACAATGGAACACAGCAAACCACTTTTTAAATATTAAAACTGATGGTGTAGATTTCGTTGGTTTCAGTGATGGTTTTTTGCGGGGAAATAATGCTTAATGAATATGCGAAATCCACTTCCATTTTTGTTAAAATTCACGATGCTTTTACGGCTGCCAAATCGCTGGAATATTTTAGTAGCTTGCCGTCTCGATAGTAATGAAATCTATCCTGCTTTAGATACCAAAGGAGATGCATTGGCATTAGGACCTGCTTATCGGATTAAAGCCCTACAAACTTTTTGTTATTATCAGCAAGCTTATGATGATTGTATGTGAATTGGAATCTCCTGTAAATTAACATTTAATTAACATATCTGAACGTGCTTAAAATTAGAGAAGTGCGCGTGAGTAATATTGAGTTCACGATCACTAAACTAAATTTTTTTTAAATTAAAAACGTATCTTCTGTTTTGAGTGCGTGAATATTATATGTATTAATAATCCCGCACTATCATACACGGTTCTAAATTTTTTTAATCACGCTGACGTACGCACGCGTGATATTAATAATTTACAATCTCGATGAACGTGATTCACGCGTGAATCAGGCGTGATGCGAAAAAATCATGACATTTGCACACCTCTACTTAAAACACTCAAAATGAGCCGATGGGCATTTTAGATAATGAATATACCTTAAGGTCGTGACTGACTATTCTACACAATCGCGTGATCTGTCAAATATGCCTAAAAATGTAACTTTGTAAAAAATTTTGTGACAGGTCTGTCTCATTTGAAAACGTTTCTTCATAAAATGATAGTTTCCATGGGTAGTATTTGTTGTCAGGAAGATGTTTTTTAATCGTTGTAGGCATTTTGAAAAGATTTTTTTTAAATCTTCCGGACGAGTATGAAGTACGAGTTTAAAATAACGGGACCAATTAGGACGTAATCCCATCCAATGAAACCAAACAATTTTCAAATCGGTTCACAAATGGCGGAGTTATGAGATAGTTTTTTTTTTTTGAAGGATTTTAAAGAGTACACAGATATTTCGAGCCATCAGTCATCTTCTTTTCAAAATGGAAAAATCACTGGAGTTGTCTGTTGCATCAGTGAAAACTCGTAAAGCTGATGAAAAACACCGACAAATTCTTTTTATTGGCCATGTATCACATTAAACTGTGGGAGCCAAATTTCCGTCAAATAGGAAAGTTTTGGAAGTACTTTTCTACAATATGCGTTTTAAAAAACTAACCTCAAAAGAGAGTGTCAGGATAACGAGTATAATGTTATTTTATATTTAGTAAAAAGGATGTATTTTTGTCTAAGTTAGTATTGTCTTAGCAGTCCTGCCGCATTATCTGAGCATTAAAATGCGCTTTTGAGAATCAGAAATAAAAACAAAGTGTTCTGTTTTGCCTTTAGATTAATTCTGGTTTTATTAAACAAAATTCATGGCTTATACTTATAGTAAAATATTATATTGGTCAGCAATTTTATAAAAGTCAAAAATAATCAATACGATATTAAAAAATTTATTTCACACAAAGAGTACTTGGTGACAATTTGCCATAGTTCCAAATTCTCACGATAAACATATTTATCAAATTTCAATTCTTAAACACTGGCATTGAAAATTTAAACATTAACAAATGATTTCATTGAACTTACGATTTGTGCTGACCAAACAGAATTTTTCTTTTACTTAAATTTTATTGAACTTATTTTATTTACAGTGATGTGCATAAGTGCACATACACTACACCCTCATCATTTTTGGTTTTGGGTATTATTAAAAATAAAAAAAATAGACTTATTTTATAAAAGTATGTATTATTGTAAATATGTATATGTATATAGAAATTATTATTATTATTTTTTTATATCTAATTATATCTAAGCAATTATGCAATAAACTTTTTCAAATTATTCTTATGTATACTTTTAGCTTTTGATTTATTCATTTCTATAATTACGTTTAAATCATCTATGTCCAGTATTTTATATGGACCTCTGTATGGAGGCTCAAGTTTTTTCCTATTCTCGGCCTTTACTAAAACCAAGGGGTCGATTCTGGTTCTGTGAAAACGTGAAATGAAAAGTTTTTTCAGCTTTTCATAGTAATTCTGATTCGCGTACTATGAAAAAACGTAAGGACAATAATGTGTTTTCATAATGTAAAAAACAGGCGGAATGAAACGAAATTTTTTCATATTTGCACATCAATGGTGATTCTGGTTTAATGCAACTGTGTAAACAACTGTCAAAAAGTTTTCATATGAAAAAAAATTTTTACTTCATTTATTATCGTGATAACAATGGAGGAGATGAAAACGCGCAACAGTTTATGGAAATACTTTTAAAAAAGTGAATTCAACTATTAATACTTTTCTATTTTTTAGCCTTTGATTATTTTATTTTATTTTAATTTATATTGAGCTTGAGGCTTATTTTTATAAAAACTATTTATTTTATATTTATTTCAATATTTCGATATCCTCTGGATATCTTCTTCAGGATAAAATTATTTATAATAATTTAACAATAACAAAATTCTTTATAAATTATATAAACTTAAATATTTTTGTTGTTTTTTGTTTTTATATAAAAAATTAGAAAATGAATGAAAAATTTTTTTCATACATATTAAAAAACATTTCAAAATTGAAACTTTTTTCTTTCCTGTCTACATTATGAAAATTGAAATTTGAAAAATGAGGAAATGAATATAATAATTAATAAAATTTGAACACATTCTAGTTTACCCTATGATCATTTTAATAATCTATTTTTGTCAATCAAATGTCAATAATTCTGTGCTACACTATCAGTGTCAGCCTTAAAATTAATTCTTTTATCTAATGGTACATTTATTATCTGTAACATTTCTAACATATAGCGATGTCTATACCTATTTTCAGATTAACGGGACATAGATCAAACTTAAAATATAGGAATTATACTTCTACACAAAAAACAGCACTATCTTTACATTGCCGTGATTCAAATCACTATCCAGATTTTGAAAATATATCCATTTTAAATTCTAAAGCGTTGAAAAATATTTTGCTCGTCCCAGTCTGTCCAAAACATCGTCTAATCTTGTTAGGGGGAATTTATCGTTTACAACTTTATCATTTAATCGTCTGTAATCTACAACCAAACGCCATTTCTTTATGTCATCTTGTCCTTTTTTTGGAACCAATAATAAAGGAGAGTTGTATGGACTAATTGATGGCTCTATTATATTTTCTTGTAATAGTTTCTGTACTTGTCTGTCTATTTCATTCAATTGTGTTTGTGGCAAACGATAATTTTTTATGTACACTGGGGCCTTATCGTTTAGTTCTATGGTTTGTTTATAAAAATTATTAGTGGTTAATGGTTCTCCTTCTAGATGAAATATATCTTGATATTGTTTTAATACATATGTGGTATAAGGCTTCCTGTTTTTCTTCATCAAAATCTTCGAATTTAATTGTTTTTAGTAATTTCTGAAATCTGTCCTCTGAGTAATGTTCATCATCCAGGTAAGTGGTTTTATAAATGTTATAGTATTGTAAAGGTATTGTAGTTAGTTTAAGTTGTGACAGTCGTATGGGTGTTTCCAATGTATTTAGAATTTTAATGTGGCGATTACCAGTTTTTGGTATTATCGTGTTCGCAATGAAAACTCCATTTTCTACTTCTTTATTGCATACTACACTGTCTTCACTTATTTCAATATTGATTTTTATAATTTTTTCGCTTCTTGGTGGTATGATGACGCTTGCTAAATATTTTGTATTAGTTTCTATAGGAATTGTAATGCTATCTTCATTTATATAAGCACTTATAGTTTGTGTATCGTAATTTATTATACAGCTGTATTTGTAAAAGAAATCCATTCCCAAGATTCCGTCTGTGTTTATAGGAAAGTCACTGTCCACTATGTAAAATTTATGTTTTAAGCAGTGTTCTCCAAGTACTGTTTCTAATTCTGTCGATCCAAGAGTCTCTGTAGTCTTTGGTTATGCCATTTAATCTAAAAATATCTTGTTCAAATACATTATACCCGTGTGCAGCATTTTTTTTTTTGCAGAGGGATATATCAGAACCCGTATCTATCAGGAAAGTCAGTTTATAAGTCAGGTGCTTGATAGATAAATATATAAAGTTTGAGGTGTTGGGATTTATTGTGTGAATCTGTAATTTTCCCCTTCTGGAGATTCGTTTTGAATCTCCAGGGTTTCTTCGTTTCCCTGTTGATTTATTGTGCGTACATTTGAGTGGTTATTTCTTTGAGTTGTATGGTTGTTATAGGTGTTTCTATTATTTCTGCTGTAAGCATTGCTTATGTTGTATCTACTGTTAATATTATTTGGATTCCTACCGTAATTATTAGTATTATTTGGATTCCTATTACTAGTATTATTTGGATTCCTATTACAATTATTAAAATTTCTGTTGCTATTGTTGTTGTAGTTTCTGTCATTTCTGTAGCTATTGGTGTTGAAATCTTGTCTTCTTTGCCTGTTATATCTGTTATTAGCGCTATAGTTGTAATTGTTATTGTTATTACTACGTCGATTTCTGTCATTTATATGAAAAATGTTCAATGTATTTGTTGCCTGTAATAGTCTTTCCTGTGTGCTAGCTATTTCAAATGCTTGTGCTAAAGATTTAGGTTGCGCTGCTACTACCGCCGTCCTTATGTTTTCCTGTAAACCTTCTTGGAATGTTTCAAGTGCTAACTTTTCGTTCATCATTCTAATCGTAGAACGTGCTATTTCATTTGAATTATCTTCGAGATCACCGAATTGTACTAAGGTTAATTCTGAAATTAATGTGTTTATTTTCTCTCTAAAACCTGACACATTACCTCTTTGCTTAACATTTCTAATTTCTGAATGAAGACTACTGGCTGTCTTTGTTGACTTGAAATGTTTGAATAATGTTGATTTCAGTTCGTTAAATGTTTTTGGTATGTTTTGTGTCGTCAAAATATTTCTAACCCTATCGTTTAATTTCATGGCTGTAACATATTTTATTAACTTCTTTTTTCCTTCTTCGTTAAGTTCATCTTGTACTAATTCTACCATCGATAAAAATATATCGAGGTGTGTGTGTTTTCCGTCAAATATTGTGTCCGAAGCCTTTTTGCTATCAAAATTCGACATGTTTAAACTATTTTTATTCAAATTCGTGTGTTCCTTCAAAAGCTCAACTGCAGTTGCCTTTAGCGTTCTAAATTCTTCAATTTTTTGCTGTTTAAGTGGATTTGGTAAACTGCTTACTAGCTTTCCAAATTGCCTACTATATTCAAAGATTAAGTGGTATTTCTCTTTTATTGTTTCTTCTGTATACTTTCTGTTTATAGATTTTTTTTGCGTTTGTAATTAACTTTTGGAGTTCTTCAATAATTTGTTCCATAAGTATAAAATATATTTATATGTAAATACTTTTTTTTTATATTTAATCAATTATTTGTTACTGCATTAGTAGTAACCTCCTTTTTTATATAATTTTTTAGTAATTTCCATAATACTATTATCATTATAATTATTATTAAAATAATTATTATATCTAGACTTAAGGATATCTTGTTATCATTTACCGCATAGGTGTTGGATGTTTGTTCTAGCTTGCTATCCGCTATCCCCATTATTATATTGTCCAAAACCAGTCTTCTTCTGTTACCTCGAAAGTTTCTAGCTTTAGTCTCTCCAGCCTTTCTTCTTTAATGTGTCCAACTCGTTTATTAGTTTTTTCTTTTGACTCCCTTCTCTTCTCTTCTTACCTCCTCGTTTTTTTGGTTTATAGGCAGATTGGTTGAGTGGTTTGTTCTCTTTTTTGCTCTTCGCCTGCCTTCGCCTATATTCGTCTATTGTTATCGGTTTAGGGCCAGCTTCCTTTGGTGTCGGTATGTATTTTGCTGGCTGCTCTTGGTTTTCAGTTATTGGAAGTGGTACGTATTCTTCCCACTTTCTGAAGATGATGTCTATTTCTTCTTTCGTCGTCATTCAGTATTTGAAGGATCTAAATTTTCAGGATTGGTTAAAATGGCAGGATCCGAATGATCTCAAGGATCTGAAGGATCGCAATTTATATTTGAAGGATCGGTTAAAATGACAGGATCCCAAATTAAATTTCCAGGATCGCCATTTAATGTTATTTTATATTTAGTAAAAAGGATGTATTTTTGTCTAAGTGAGTATTGTCTTAGCACGCCTGCCGCATTATCTGAGCATTAAAATGCCCTTTTGAGAATCAGAAATAAAAACAAAGTGTTCTGTTTTGCCTTTAGATTAATTCTGGTTTTATTAAACAAAATTCATGGCTTATATAGTAAAATATTATATTGGTCAGCAATTTTATAAAAGTCAAAAATAATCAATACGATATTAAAAAATTTATTTCACACAAATAGTACTTGGTGACAAATTGCCATAGTTCCAAATTCTCACGATAAACATATTTATCAAATTTCAATTCTTAAACACTGGCATTGAAAATTTAAACATCAACAAATGATTTCATTGAACTTACGATTTGTGCTGACCAAACAGAATTTTTCTTTTACTTAAATTTTATTGAACTTATTTTATTTACAGTGATGTGCATAAGTGCACATACACTACACGAGTGGCACCGTTCCAATTCTCTGGCAACAAGCTCTTGTACCAACTCGCAAATACTAATAAATGTGCAGGAAAATTTACGAAGATTGCAAAACATTTAACATAAAACGTTTTTAAACTCGATTATTCGACACATTGACTCAATTAAATTAGTGCTTTTTGTTTGCTATGTGGTCAAGTATGTCTATATGCCTGCATTTTATTGGTTCTTACACCAAATCATCAGTAGACTTTAACCTAATTCCAAAATAACAAAACCTTGAAGCTTAATTTTTATAATGTTTTATTGAATTCTGAAGCGGGTTCATATTCCTCTTTGTTCTTCCACAATGCTGGCCCCAAGTCAAAGAAGTAGGTTTGTAGTTTAAAATTTACGAAGAATCCCTTTGTTTTATACTATACAAATTCAGAGAAATCATATGTCAAAAGGTATTGCCAATTTCGATACGTACGGTATTTACATCAGAAGACTTCGATGTCAAACGATTCACCATTTTTGGTTTTATTTGCAGTGAAACGCTTATATCGAAAAATGCTAGTCCTACCTTTTCGGGAAAAGAAACAAAAACGTTTTTGGGCTGTAAATTGACATGAATCTTGGATGACAAGTTGTAACACATGGGCGAAAAATACCAATATTATCATCAAGGAATGTGATTGTGAGATCCAATAGTTCTTCATAATCGCCACGTATCTGTGTCTGTTTGGTGTTACATCGGCAAAACTTTTTGATTTGTTTACATTTCTCGTCAGAAATTTTCGATTTAAAAATCCTACTTCCTATCAAATGAATTTTTTAGTAAAATCTCATACATATGATGACGGCATGCAAAATTGATGTTTTTCGGCCCAGAAGTTCATCCAAAAGAGTACAAGCACCTCGTTGACGGCGCGGAGCTTGTGGAAATAGCATCAAAGCTCGAAGCCCCGACTTTAACAGAAAATAGAGACATCTATGAATCTCAGTGTCCGTGCTTCACCAAATTGATAGCGCCGGTTAATTTTACGTAACTGCTGTAAAGTTGCATGATTAAGGACAAAATCATCGGAAAATATCTCTAAAACATCTAGGTAGCCATTAAAATACGCACGGCTGAAAACAAATGATCAAAATTATTATATTACCTTTGGTTTATCATGTGCAGAACGTAGCCGTGGTGTAACCCAGTTTTTCTTTGTATTAAAACTTCCCACTTGTAATTTTTGAACTTTAAATTTATTATTTACTTTCAATATCTATAGCCTCAATTTAAATTTTTTATATTTACTGTCATGGTGAACTATTTAATTCAGGATGTAATTTCTATGAGACATAATAACTGTACAATTAGAAATACAGCAGACCCAAGCCAATTACTTATTTCATTCTTACATTTTAAATGTTTCGTCATGTTTTCTTTTCTATTCTCAAGCTGCTGTTGGCTGAAGTAGTAGAACACAAGACTATGAAGCGGAGGGTCCTGAGTTCAACCCCATGCTGAGTTATGAAATATTGTGTTGTATTCTTCCAATCAGCATTAGTGCATGGTTGTGTTAGTTGTTGCCATCCTGTTTCAATGATGAAGGCATAGTCACTGGTCACTGAACATAATTGGCAGCGACTGACAGTATCATGTAATAAAAGCATTGTAACACCACCTTCATTCGTCCGTCCTGTAGCAAAAAATTAGCCAGCGAAGTAAATAGGTTGAAATTAGCTACAAAAAACTCTCTATATTGAACCCGGTCGATCGTCGTCAATGCGTCAGCAGCCGCAATATCAAAAAGATCGCCTAACGCTCCAATGTCAACATAAAGGTTTTGTATCATTCCGTCTTCCATTTCTTTTATTTTCATTGTGTTAAATGAGTGCTTTTTGTTTGCTATGTGGTCAAGTATGTCTATATGCCTGCATTTCATTGGTTCTTACACAAAATCATCAGTAGTTTTTTAAGCTGAGAGGTGTTGTTATTTTGGAATTATGTTAAGGTCTACTGATGATTTGGTGTAAGAACCAATGAAATGCAGGCATATAGACATACTTGACCACATAGCAAACAAAAGGCACTCATTTAATTGAGTCAATATGTCGAATAATCGAGTTTAAAAACGTTTTATGTTAAATGGTTTGCAATCTTCGTAAATTTTCCTGCACATTTATTAGTATTGCGAGTTGGTACAAGAGCTTGTTGCCAGAGAATTGGAACGGTGTCACTCGTTATCCTGACACTCTCTTTTGAGGCTAGTTTTTTAAAACGCATATTGTAGAAAAGTACATCCAAAACTTTCCTATTTGACGGAAATTTGGCACCCACAGTTTAATGTGATACATGGCCAATAAAAAGAATTTGTCGCTGTTTTTCATCAGCTTTACGAGTTTTCACTGATGCAACAGACAACTCCAGTGATTTTACTATTTTGAAAATAAGATGACTGATGGCTCGAAATATCTGTGTACTTTTTAAAATCCTTCAAAAAAACTATCTGATGACTCCGCCATTTGTGAACCGATTTGAAAATTTTTTGGTTTTATTGGATGGGATTACATCCTAATTGGTCCCGTTTTTTAAACTCGTACTTCATGCTCGTCTGCCAAAAATCAATTTTAGGCCTTTCAATCATTCATAGGAAACTTTTATTGCCCAGCGCCCATTGATATCAAGTGATGTTGCAAAAATGGCCACTCTAGTGTACATGTATTGCGAAAAGTAGAAAAAACAAACGAAAAATGTTTAGTGCAGATAGTCGTACACTACACCAAAGTATATCTTCACATATCAGGAATGATAAAGTTGGTACAATTGGGCTTTTTTGGTACAATTCAAACCTAAAAATTACATTGGTAGGCCCGTAGCTCATTTGGTATTGAAATTTGTTCCAATATTTTGTTATTAATTGATGGAACATAAATATTTTAAATACATTTTTGAAAATAAATAACAAACTCTCGGGAGACTATCTGAATTTTATTTTGCAAGTGTAAAATTAAATTCTATTATATCTGAAAATAATGATTCTGAAGTTTTTCATTTCTATGCAGTGCGTGCTAAAAGTTAAAAAACAACAAATTTGATATGCAAGCAGAAAAACATATTTTTTTTGGCAAATATGAATTTTCAAAGTTAAGTCTCTAACAAATTGATTATCGTGTTCACGATGGTATTTTTTAACTAGGACCGGCACTCAGGGAATGACCCCTACTCATGCGTGTATTGTGCTGGAACTAGGAAAATTGGTTGTGGAAAGGACGATAAAGGGAGCAGTGTCTATGAACATTCGATTTAAATTTTTACATGCTATATACAACCGGAAAGACCTCCCCAAGGGTTTTATTCCACATACGTCAGTCCTGGCAGAGAACAAATTCTCTCTGTAATACGTATAGCGGTTCACTGGCAAATCCACAGCATATGGGTGTGATTGCAATGAAAAAGATCTATGATTTCATTGGAACACATTCCATTATAGTAACGATGAAACACACCCCAAATAGCTTCGATGTTCAAGTGAGTCAATAGAGTTGGCCACACTACTGCCCTCGATGAGTTTCTTCGCCCTCTCCTGTTGTATTCCGTTTTCGGTCGTATGTAAGTGGTGTAAATAGTAAGGAACAAAAATTTATGTTTATATATCTAGAAATTACATTGAGAGTTGTATACGAGTTTTAAAAGAAAGGATTAATTATTCTACACAGCCTCTGACTAAACTTTAACAAATAAAACTAACTGGGACGACGAAATTCTAATCTAACTAGTAAAATTTAGCAAAAAAACTAGCAGAAAAACTATAAATACCGAGTTTCTATCTTCGGTAGAAATGAAAATATCCCTATATTTTTATATTAAATTGAATTAAGATTTATAGGCTAATTGTTCTAAATTTCTGTTTTTAAATTCAGAAAGACATGATAAATATTCCAAGGCACAAAGGAAAGTAAACATCAGTTTTTAGTTATTCAACTTACACGGCAGAGCAGAACAACAGTTTTCAAAGCCGCAACGCTTTCATCAGCAGTGCTCATGCGTATTGTGTTTGTCACCACTTATTATTCCTATATTTTGTTTTATAAGTTTCAGCAGCGCAAAATGAGTAGGATGAGTTAATATTTTTAAATACTTCTGGAGTTGCCAGAGGAATACTGTAGGCTCCGCACTCATTACCAAGCTTTTAAAAATAGTTTGTCATTAAAATATAATTATGTGTCAACTGTTTCAAGTCTTTGGTAGTGTAGCAAAAAGTTGCCGGCAAAGTAAATGTCTACAAAAATTCTCTACCTTTCCATATTTCTTTATCTGACTTCTCAACACTATCCACTCCTTTGATATTCCCAGCACAAAGCATTGCATGAGCAGGGTTCATACCCTCACTGGCGCCTCCAATCAAAAGAATTATTAAAAACATATAAAACTTCTTGCTAAAATTCCAAAATAACAACAGAATTATTAAAATTTATTAAAAATTATGTTTATAATCTCATTTAAGTTTATATGCTTTATTTTGCACGGCATATACAAAAAATGTTTTAATACTATTGGAAGCAAAAAGTATAAATTTAAAATCTGGTTGGTATGAAATTTTTGTTCCAAATGGAATTATACGAAGGAAAGAGTATTTTCGACATCATGATTCATGAAATACACATTAAATAATTTTCGGCACATTCTTTATACGACTGAATTTCTTGCCGTAGTAATTCCACCCTGTTATTTCAAGTTTCATGAATCATTCATGCCCGGTTAAGAAGAATGGAATGGAAGAGATGGACTCGGGTGTCATTTGGTTTCAACAAAACGGTGCCACATGCCAGATAGCACGCGAAAGAATTGCCCAATTGTGTGAACAGTTTATTTTAAGTTTAGGGCCGGACAATTAGACGCCTTAATCGTCCAACTTAGCGCCTTTAGACTTTTGTTTGTTGGGCTATATATAGGTTCATTTTAAAGGGAAAATTTAGTGAAAAATTTGTTCGTGAGATATCGTCCGCTATATTGGAGAGAGTAAGTCAAAATTGAACCCATCGTATGAACCATTTGAAGAGTAGCCGCGCCTAAACTTTGCATTAAATCATCTTTAAACATTGAATTATATAGAACTAATAAAGGGGGCAGATTACGGTATTCTATATCCATCGAGATTTCAATACAATTTAAATAAAAATTTCGATTGAATCCGTAATAAGCCCAAGATTTCATGCATTTCTCTAAATTTTATTATATATTTTTTGTAATAAAATCCGAAAAATTATACATTCCATTCTTAATGGAAACAGCTTTCACAGTTTAGTACCCATTTTTAATACATTGTATATAATATAAACGTAAGAAAAAAATGTTAACATATTTATTTCTCTATGACCATCTTTGCAGAATATCAATAAAAGACGTAGCTTGGCCTTTAATTTACAGACTGGTGGTAGCACTCAAACTGTACAAATGCGTGGGAAACCAACAATGGATATTTATAGACCACCAAGTAAGTTTTTGCTATAACAAAGTTTGATAAATATGAAAATTTACAAATTACTGTACCGTTTGTAAAAAATCTGTTCATAATTTTTACAAACATTAAATACTTACTGCCATATTAGTAAAGACGTATGTGCATTTTAACAACCTTCCAAACGTATTTATATGTATTTTTATGATTACTGCTGTAAATGTTTAAAAATATTTCAATTTCGTTGCCAATTTTTTTAAATTATATTTGCTGTACCAATTAAATTCACATTTCATTCATGTTTTAATTAATTTTTGTAATTGTGGCATGAGTACTTAAGAATTCAGCGTCTTTAACAGATATGAGTGTTCTCCAGGACATTCACTCGACACACACATACAAGTAGGCAATCCTAAAACCCAGGAATATATTCAACAGCCCAGTCAGTGTTTATCACTATATCTCGTCTAAATTTAGTTAATAAGCTCTTTAAATAGTTTTATTCCTTTTGAAAATTTGTTTATGTCCATTTTGTTTTAACTTTAAATAAAACAATTGTAAGTGATATATTCGACAGTGCCGAATATAATATAGCCTTTACCAACGTACGTCTAGAGTATATACACTCAAATCTCAAGCGGAGTCAAAAGTCCGGCAAGTGCGTTTTTTCTTAAATCGAGTTAAGAAAGATTGCTGACAAAAAATTATTTTTCCTTTCTTCTTTTTCTTTTCCTATTTTTATTTTTCAGTATATTTTTTCTTCTGTTTCTTTTATTTTTCTATTTCTTTATTTTTATTTTCTACTGACTGCGGTGTGGAGCTCGGACTTTCGTGTTTATCGTTTCATGTTAACTACTTCAAACAGCAAAACTCATATGTATAAACATTTTTGAGCTTCATGCTAGAGTTAATGTCGACGCCGTTAACGGCGTTTCAACGCCGCAAAAGTTGAAATAGATTGAACTTTTACGGCGTTGCAACGCGTTGAGATTAACTGCTCTCATACAATTTCATACGATTCAACTTTTTTTTGACATTTGACGCCGTCGACGACGTCAACATTAACTCTAGCATCAGTATCATTGAAAAATATTTCTTTGTTCAAACAGTCCCAAGTTTACTCGATTTAAGAATTTTATACTAATTTTGAAATACTTTTCTAATCTAATCCCATTTTGGCTTGTGTTAGGTATATATATTATTAATGATATTCGTACTTAAATTTTTAAAAGCAAGTCGTTCCCAAAATAAGTAGGAAAAAGTTGAACTTAGTACCAGTTTTTTTCTATGTAAATACTAGTGTATTCACGCCTGCAAAAAAAAAACAGAAAACTTCCAAAAAATATTACACCACCCACTAGTTTTGCAAACCTAACATTCATATTACGTCTTAAAGTTTTCAGCGACATATTTTCTATACAAGGGAGTTCATAAAATATATGAATCTTAGGCTAAAATTCGTGGAAAATTTTGTTCAGATATAGTATTAAAACATGCATTGTTATGAAATTTTTTTATTTAACATGTCATAATTCTATTTTAAATGAAATTTATTTGTTGATGGTTAGGCAATGTCTATATGCATTTCATTGGTGCTTTACCAAATCATGAGTAGAATTTACCCATAGTTTTGAAAAGTTGAAAACCTCTTATCTTATGCACATTCTTTGAAAACCCATCTAAAACTATTTTATTAGATTTTGAAATTATATTATTATTTTTCCTTCTCAAAAATCGCTTTCATTTGATACCCATATTATGGAGATGGATAAAATGTAGTGGTGCACCTCTTTGGGTGTCCACCATTTTGGACTTTTAGTGCTTTCATTATATATTATTTTTTCTAGTTAAAAATCCTTTTGTTTTGATATCCATTTCATGCGGGTGCAGAAAAACAACACAATTTAAATGCGGGAATACATTAGGGAAATGACTTTTTGCATATTTTGAAAAAAAAGTACAAAAAATATGCATGGCCGTACATGATGAGAAATGGCAAAAAATAATAACTGTGTTTTTAGTTTTCCATTTTATTAGAAAAAAATCCAGCACCGACCAAGATTAAACTTTACATGTAAATTCTCAAAGAATAGCATAACCACTTGTTTTTCGCTTACGTTCTCTGATTTGTTTTGCTGTGTGACTGCAAAGTAACGGTAAATTTCAGAAACCGTCTGTAAACAAACTGCTGCTGTCTACTATTGTTCATGAGGTCATTACTTGGTGCGTGCTTTCTGACTGTGTGGTTGCATTTATACAGAAATATTTATACATATATTAAATTAATGTAATGAGTTCTAGAAATAGTGCAAGTGCTGTTTTGAAAAATTCGGCGGTATGGGAAAATAATTTGACTCATTTTGAAAGAAGTAAAACTAAAAGATGAGAAAGAACTAACATAGATAAAAATTTTAATGAAATGTGCAGAATACCAAAGCAGATGGTTATAATAGGACGATACAACACACTAGCAAGAGCCGAAAGAAATAGAGAAATAAGGTGTCAGATTATTGCCAAGGAATTGCTTGATTTATGTTCGAAATTAAATTTTCCATGTGTACTTGGATCTTCGAAAAAAAGAAAAGTAGACAAGCTTTTAGATCGTTACTGTAAATTTTTCAAGCGACCTAATGAAAGCCCAACAATAGTGTTTGGAGAATTATTTGATGTAACCAATCCAGAAGGGATTTGGCTAAGCATGGACACACAATAGCCAAGGAAATGATTATTCATCCATCAAAAGCTGCTTTATTAAAAAGAAAAGTCACGGCCGCCTTGGTCCCAGACATAAATGTATCTGACACAACAATATCGTCCCTAGAAGAAGACACAGAATTCTATGCATCATCAAACGATGATAGCTATGAACCAAGAATTAAAAAAGTGACCTGTTCTACTAAGTCTGCAGTGAAAATGGTTCAGACTTCCAACGTGAGGACGAGAAATGCAGCAAAAGTATGTAAAGAGTTGGTGAAATCGGGTATTGATATTCCAACACCCTCACAATCTGGTGTCTATAAGGCCTCAATAAAAAGAAATATAGGAAAAAAGAAGTGCAGGTAATGGTGTTGACAAAAGGGCTTAAAGAAATCAGGTTGGCGGCCATGGAGCTTCATAATGGAAAAAGTTTGACAATATTTGAAGGTGCTAATTAAATAAAAAGTTTTCAAATAGATAACTAACTATGATATTATATTATTATATTGCATGCATCAAAAAAAAAATAATAATATAAACTATGGAATTCCATTAAAATGATTCTTTGTGATACAACAAATGTCAATACAGGAAAAAAATGGAATTGTTCATTTACTGCAGACATAATTTCTGGAAAAATCTTTTTCACCTCCGCAATATGTTGGTTGTCAACATGTTTTAGATTTGTTTCTAAAGCATGTCATGAATGAAATGCTTGTTGCAAAATCAACATCACTAAATATTTCGTATGATATTTTTACAGAACTAGGACAAGCATTCAAATATTATGAGAAAAATAACTTATTTCCTTTTTTCAAATTTCATTCATTACCAGCACTTAGTAACGCACGCTGGAGTTCCAGGGCCATTCTGGCACTTTTAACTTTTATACTCGAACACAGGACAAAACTTTTGTCAATTTGTCAATTTATATGCAGCGCATTGTACGATATATGGTTTACAGATTAACGTTTTCGCTACAATAACTTTGAAAATTTGGAAACATCTGTAAAGCCCTTCAAAAATGCCCATAAATGTTTAGGAAGATTCCGCTATTCTAAATTTAAAAAGAACCAACATTTGTGCAGAAAGAGTCATTAAAGTAATACAAGAAATCTATACTTATTGTATATAAAAGTGAGCGGACTTTGAACTTGAAATTTATTTCATCCAATGAAAAAATTAAAAAATAAAACAATTTGCAATCTATTATTCTGATTTTTATTTTATCTTGAAAATAAAAAAAGTAAAACAGAACTCATAAATAAACAGAATATTTGTACACTACAAAAAATTTTAGAGCTTTTCAGTTGAGTAGTCTTCTTCTTCCAGTGTAAAACCCACAATTTTTGATCTTGATCGGTGCGGGATTTTGTCTAATAAAATGAAAACCTTAAACCGCAGTTATTATTTTTTTGCCATTGCTCATCATGTACGGAAATGCACAATATATGTTACAAAAAAGTCATCTCCCTAATCTACATACTACTTATAGTACATATATAAGAAAATATAACCAAGTGACAATTTTCCCCCTTATTTGAAGGAATCTAAAAACAGCAGGAAAATCCATTCGAGACTTTTTCTTGGAGAAAAGTACACAAAAATTACATAACTTTGTTCTATGTAACAAAACATAGTTTTTGCCGTTTTACTCCCTAGAAGTACAGATGAAGGTGCTGTTGGCTGAAGTAGTTAACACGAGAGTATAAAGCGAAGGGTCTAGAGTTAGAGTCCGCTCTCAGTCATGTATATGGTGTCGAATTGTTCTGATCAGCATTGTGTTGGTTGTCATATACATATATATATGTATATATATATATATATATATATATATATATATATATATATATATACATACATAGCGATTATCGCACTGTGGTCTTAAGTAGTTGTATATCCCTTTGCAAAAAAGAGTTCATGATTTCTGGAAGAAAGAACATTTTTATCACTCTTTGCAATGCAAAGTTTTCTGATGTGACTTCCATTTATAATTTGACCTGGTCACGTCTTACTAAACACGATCCGCCGTCAACGTACATTGTTTGAACAATGACCATTTTATCTTCATAAGACAACTCGCCAGAAAACCTTCATTCCTTTAAGAATGGCCATTTGCTTTTCATTAGACAACTTATCAGAAAACAAGGCAAAGGCAACTAGCTCATCAGATAAGTACCACAAGTGTCGCTTTTGACATCCCTTGCTGCTGCACTGATTTCGGGATCCATCATTTCGTATGATTTTAATCTCTTCCAAAGTTGGAAGTCATTTATCGCTGCTGCCAAAGGCACTTCGATACAAACCTACGTATATATCAGTACACGAAAAGTAACAAATCGAACAATCTGCAGTTTTGCCATCCATCGAGCATGATGAATTGGTCCCGGAACTCTATTAGCTGGTTGTAACCACCACGAAAATGTTTATTTGCAGCTTTATCAGCCTTAAGGCGGTCAAGAGTATTTTCGGTAAGCTGTTTCGCCAAATTTTTGGAATAATGGAATCTTAGAAGAGTTTGATGGCCCAAACTACAGTGGAAATACTTTTGAAAGCATTATTTCAAACACGTGATGATGACAAGCAAGCCATAAAAGATCACGGGCCATGTTTGCTTCGAGAAGAGTGGTTCGGCTTTATTATTATTATTATTACGGTGTCCAAGACCTAGATACGAATTTACAATGTTTTCTTACATATGCTATTTACAATTCTCAGTCCATGATAAATAATGTTTTACTATTTACAATTTTCAGTCTATGATAAATAATGTTTTACAATGAGTTCTTATAAAATTTTTAAAAGTATGTTCTTTCCGGCATTCTTTAATTTCTGTTGGCAACTCATTACATAATTTGAATCCCTCAAAAAATATACTTTTCTTTTGAAGTTCAGTCTTAAACCTAGGCAGTCTTATATTATTTCTATTCCTCGTATTATAATTATGTACTTCAAAATTATATTGCACTCTCTCATAAAGATAATTTAGTAGTTGACCTAATCTTAACTTGTGTATAAATTTTAATGTGTGGTAAGATATTAACTGTTTTATATTAAGCCAATCTAAACTTCGAAGCATCTCTGCAATCGGTGTATCGTATCTTTTGTTTAGAATAAACCTCATAACCTTATTTTGTTGTATTTGTAATTTTCTAATTTGTGTATTATTTAACATGAATATTATTGTAGGGTTATATACAAAATTGGGTTCAATTATTGGCTTATATATCGTTAATTTATGTTGTCTACTAATATATTTACATGTTCGATACATAAAACCCACTTTCTTTGCAAGTTTCTTTTCAATATAATTTACATGTTCATCCCATTTTAATCTATTATCAATAATTATACCCAAGTACTTCATTTGTATCACATTTTCAATTTCGTATTCCTTAATTTTTAATTTTATACCACCCTTTACCACAGATTCCGTAATTCCCATTTAATATCATATATGTATTCTTACATAACCATACATACAACTCATCCATATCAGCCTGAACAGCATTTATAGCATCATTCAAATCTACGTGATTACAGTATAACAGTGCATCATCAGCAAATAAAACTATTTTACAGTATTTTAAACAATCTGGTATATCGTTGATATATATTAAAAAAAGTAATGGTGGCAGTACAGATCCCTGCGGCAGTCCAATATCTACCCTCCGGTTTGATGATGTCACATTTCCAATTACTGTTCTCTGCTTTCTGTTAGTCAGATAGCTCTCGAACCACTTCAATGCTTGGCCTCGTATACCGATTCGGTTCAGCTTACTCAGCAATATACACCTATCCACCGCTTCAAATGCTCTTTTCAAATCTAGGAACACTGCTACTAAAATTTGTTTTTCTGCCATCAGATCTTTCCAGTCAGCCAAGACCATACTCAGAGTAGTTTCACATGAGTGCTTAGCTCTAAAGCCAGATTGCTGATTTATAATAATGTCATGGTGATTTAAGAATGTTAACAGCTGTTCTTTAACCACACTTTCCAGAATTTTTTCATCTGATGGTAGTGTATTTATTGGTCGCAATTCTTTTGGACGTGTTGTATTTTTTACCTTTTCTATTGGGACCATTGTTGCTATCTTCCATTTTTCCGGAACGTACCCATATCGTAAGCATTCATTTACAATGCCAGCAAAGAAATATGCCACATATTCCATTGAATCCTTAATAACACGTTCAGACAGCAGTTTTTTAGCACCGAGGTTAGAGGCAGTAGTGTCAAAACTCCTACTTCGAACTTCATTTGTGACATTCCATTGTTCCATTGTGTCAAAGATCACATTTCCTGTGGTAAGATTGGGTACGACTAACAGTTTTTCGCAACCATTGCCTGTGACAAGAATGGGAAGACTTTCTACACTCGTATCACCTATTATAGTAGGCAGTATTTCCCTATCCCAATGCATTACAAGTAGATACTTCGGGTCGAATAGTTTTATTATATATTAGCATTGTATTCTGGATTTGCTTTTTTTCTTGCATGTCGAATTATGCTTCGAGAGATTGGAAGTACTGCAGAATTATATCCAAGTGCAACAGACAATGGAATAATCAGTCCCACTGCTTCTATATCTGTAGTTTCCTACGATGCAGAGCTCTGGTAGCATGCTGTGTATATACGACACTTCTACTCGTAGCGACCTGTGTCATTTTTGGTAAAGAAAGCAGTCGAAGTGGTACTGCAGCTTAAATCAAGTTCTTTATACTGACTTGACACTATTGAAATTGAAGCATTATTGTTAGCTGCATTTCTTCTTAATTTTTTAGCTCTTCATACATGCATAGGTTCTTTCCAACCCTGGAACTATCTCTTTGATCTTTCTGATTTTCAATACGAATTTATTTCTTTCTAAAATATAAAGTATGTTTGATTACCAAAGAAAACAATGTTTGTTTTATTTAGTTACTTTAACATTCCAAAATGAAAATTCGTTTAAAGCTCTGGAGCTGGCTTTTTGGCTTTTATAATCTCTTATACCACGAAACTTCTTTCAAAAGAATTTATTAATAAAGAAAAAGAAAAGTGCACTTAAAATAATATAGGGTGAAGTTTTTTTTAAAAAACAAGATTTATTATATTAAAAAAACAAAGGATTTAAACATTGAACTATGTACATGTATAATATAAATATAAATTTATAAATTTAGATTTTATTTTTCATTTTGCCTTATAAATACTTTTCTTGTTATCAAATTGATTTCTGATTGTGTAAAGGTGTAGAAAAATATAATAGATTCATATTGAATATAATTTGTTTGTTGGGTTGGATTTGTATGAGTTTCAAAGCCTACTATGCTTATTCTGCTGTGATTCTTGAAAATAATTTGCAATTTATAAATTGTGAATTCTCAGATGGTTTTCGAAAGTATGTACAATGTACATATGTGGTGTACATTGTACACACGATAAGAGGTTTTTAACTTTTCAAAACTATGGTTAAAGTCTACTGATGATTTGGTAAAGCACCAATGAAATGCATATAGACATTGCTTAACCACCAACAAATAAATTTTATTTAAAATAGAATTGTGAAAATATGTCAAATAAAAATTTCATAACAGTATAATGTACATCACTTTTTACAAATGCTTATATTGCTATATTTCGTAATTAAATCTTCACATTCTTCCAGCTTCGTTGTAAAAAGAGGGTAGCATGGGCTCGCAAGTTTCTATTTTAACCTTCAAATCACCCTCAAAAAAATTACGTTAGTTACCCTCGTGTGTGGTTTTTCACACATATGCAATGTCTGTGTATTTTGCTGAAGGAACATAGTTATTTTTCAATCGGTCATGATATATGAGTATTAATGGCGTACATATTTTAAATATCGTTTTATTTTATTTACATTAATTTATGTTCAATGCATTTTTCACAAACATTGCGACTATGGGCATGTTTACAATAGTCCTTTTTGCAAAACGGCACATTGTTTGGTGATTATACTTTTTACATTTTGACTTTTTGCTATATGACATTGAGATTTTCCTTCGATTACAGAAGGAAAATATTCCTTTTGCTTTTTTGAAGGAATTTCGAAAGATTGCGATAAGCTCTGCTGAGCTACAGATGACTCACGGGTCAGTAAATCTTGGGACTGCGTTATTAAACCGCTTGGTTCATCCACAAAATTTCTTTGGTTGATAGTAGAAAGCATAGATACTGCTGATTGACTTCTTGGTACTCCTTTTCGTATTGCGAAGTAAGGGTTTGCGAGAGATATTCCAAGCTCGCGCAAAAAAACTCAACGTAAAATTAGCTTGTTTGTTTTAAAGCTGAAATATCAATCATGCTTGAGAAAACTACAACTCCCCTACACTATTTCTTATATATCTAAATGAGCTTCTATGTAAGACTTTAACTCCTATCTACTTTTTCGTAGATGATAGCAGCCTTTGCCGACATCGTCAGATATCGGGGCGATGAGGCATAATATGAATGTTGCGCTCAACGGTGACCTCAATAAAATTGCTGAATGAGCTCACAGAAACAGGGTAAATTTCAATTCCCTTAGGACACAATGATGCTTGCTTACACACCGACGCAAGCCTGATCACGCTCCTTCATCTATAAACATTGCTGCTATAAATATTGAGCAATCAGAAGCTCTTGGTGTTCTTTGCATGAAAATCCAGTGTGACGTTCGATGAACAGAGCACATTTTTCATGTTTCAAAAGAAGCATTCAAGTGCCTCGACTTTCTAAGGCGGTGCAAGACATACTTCACTCCATCTGATCTCCTTACTATTTATACCACTTACATCCGACCGAAAATGGTATACAACTCTCATGTATGGGCCGGTGCTTCAAAGTCTATTTTGAAATTACTCGACCGTGTACAGGAGAGGGCGAAGAAACTCATAGGGGACCGTAGGGTAGCCAACTCTATTGACTCATTTGAGCATCGATGCAATGTGGGGTACGTTTCACTGTTGTATCGTTACTATAATGAGTTTTTTTCCAATGAAGTCAGGGATCAGTGCGATCAGATCCATATTTTTTTTTTATCTTGGGTCAGCACTCAGGGGATGACCCTTATATATGCAATGCATTGCGCCGGAACTGAAAACGAAGGGATAGTATTGAGGGACAGATTAAGAAAGATGAGAAGATAGACAGTTTTTTTGTAACCATTTCAACCTTTTTTACTTCGCCGGCTAATTTTTGCTACAAGGCCGGCGAAGGTGGGTGCTGTTACTCTGCTTTTAGTACATGATAGTGTCAGTCGCTGCCAATTATGTTCAGTGACCAGTGACTATGCCTTCATCATTGAAACAGGCTGGCAACAACTAACACTACCATGCACTAATGGTGATCAGAAGAATTCAACACAATATTTCATTACTCAGCGCGGGCTCGAACTCAGGACCCTCCGCTTCATAGTCTCGTGTTCTACTACTTCAACCAACAGCACCCACATATGTAGTGGATTTACCAGTGAACCGCACTACGCATTACAGGGAAAATTCTTTTTGTGTCCGTATGTGGAATAAACTCCCTGCGGAGACCTTTCCTACCGTGTATGGCATGGAGAAACTCAAATCGAATGCTCATAGACACTATTCCCTTTATTCTCCTTCCCACAACCAATTTTCCTAGTTCCCGCGCAATGTATGGCTAACTAAGGGTCATCCCCTGAGTGCAGGTCCTAATTAAAAAAAACTGGGCTTCGAAAAATAGCACGATAACATTTTGTCCATTGTATCCACACTTGACGAAAGAAAGTGTTGTCTTTACTGCAAATTGCATTGTAACTACATATGTGTGGAAAACCACACACGAGGGAAACTTACGTATGTTTTGAAATATTTCGTTACTATAAAATATTTTTGAATAAAAAAATGCGTTTTATTTTTAATTGACATTGTTAACAAAGTCAAGAAATTTCTTTAGTATACCCCAAATCAAGAATGATAAAATAAAGATTACGCCAACAAGCTGAAATAAAAATACTTTTCTGCGCATGATGGAGCTCTGACGTCACTCAACATGTGCTCTGATTGGCTAATAAAATTCAATTGGAGAACTATTATGTTATTGTAAAAACATGACAGTGGGACAAATTGTTATTTTTCTACCTAAATTTTTTGAAAGCAAACAAATTCGTTATAATAATTCCATATATAGATTTTCATTACTTTTAATACAATATTTCACTATTGCTGCAAATAAAATATAGTTTTCAAAAAGACAATTTTTTATAGAGAACAAACGTCTCAAGGCCTTCTCAAGATTAACGTTTGCAAAGCTTAATTTCTGAATACATGATAAATTTTTTATAATGACATCACACTGACTTTTTGCTATTTTCAGCCTAAAATTTTCCTTGAGAAGTGCATCTCTAAAAACGATTCAAATAAATATTTGCTTAATGTTAAAAAATGTACATACATTTACATTTCCAAAGTTTTATTGTAAGTTTGGAGGCCATCTTCTTTTTCAAGATCTTCAAGATCAGTCGGCCTTGGAGCATTTTCCGTGACCAATTTTTCTTCAAACTATTCGAAATATCATTTTGTTTTTCAGTTTCACATAGTCTTTCATATACTTTTGCAACTTCAGTTTCATTAGCAGTTGTCGTTTTAATTTCAATAGCACTAGTGTCTAAAGAGGGAACTGCATGGGATTTTAATATTTTGGCACGCCGTTTGCTAAATCCTATTCATAACGCCTTAGTAATGTACTGCAAGAATTAATTTTGTTTTAACTTCCCCATTTCAAATTTCAAGTTTCTTTCAAAATCCTCTTGCTTGAAATGTAAAGCACAAATTATTTCTTTATCCACATTTACAGGCTTCACTCTTTTGCAAAAGATTACCCATAACTTCCTTCGAGCTTCATCTTTTGGAAAATTGTAAAACGATACAGCTTTTTGAAAACACAAACGTTTTATTAAAAATACTCAAAATATTAGCCCAGTTCACAATCTCGAGCAAGTAGTCTAGCATCGTAGCATGAGCAAAATAATTGTACTCTACACCAACAAAATACATTGAAAATGCTCTCAAATACTCTCTCAATTTGCAAATGCTATAATGCAAGACCATTTGCACAGGATTGTGAATTGGGCTATTAGGTTTTAACATATTTTCTCACTTGTTTTTTTGCTGTTACTTTCTTTGCATTTGCCCACTGCACATATCATATTTGCTCTCTTTCTTATCTCTTCACTTTATTTTGTTTTTTATTTTTCTTAGTATTGCAGCTTTTAAACAACCAAATTTAAACACTTTTTTATAATTTTAATTATTTTAATATTTTTTATATGTATTTATTATAAAATATGACACGAAATTCGTTGTTTATTAAGCACCGATGAAATACTTTTTTTAAAACTCTCTGAGTAAATTAATTACAGGGCTGCCAACTATTACAAAATACATAAATTTTTTGTAAGAAATTATAAATTTCTCATATGATACAGACTTGGTAACCTTTGCGAGGGGGCTACTACGTCATCAAACGGTAAATCATGCGCAAGGCGTAATCTTTATTTTATCATTCTTGCCCCAAATATTTTTTTTACCTATCATAGAAATATGGTTCAGTTAGTGTGGTTTTCAACACAAGGGTGATTTAAACGTTAAATAGGTTTGAAAGTTTATTATTAACCACTGCTACGAGTAGCTTTGAAAAAAATCGTTCAGGAAATCCACTACTCTGAGGCAAAGTAAATATGTACATATACATGTAGCAAAATCATGTAAATTTTAATAAATATTTTCCAAGGTTGAAAACCGAAACGAATAATTATTTTTCAAACTTCGGTTTCGGGAAGTGTAAGAGTATTTTTTTATTTCGGTATCGGTATTACAGGCCCATACCGCTACCGGGTATAAAATACCGATACTACTGTGAAGCTTATTAGTTCAGACAGTGTACATTGTCTAAAATTCTCTTTTTTCTAAAATATTTCAAAAAAGGCGATTTTTAAAATGTTTAGTAAGCATCAATATGTAAAATGCATTGCTTGTATAGACTAGTTGCACATAAACTATGTTTGTATGCACTATATACATATATATATATATATATATATATATATATATATATATATATATACATATATGTATATATATATATGTATACATATATATATATTTATATATATATATATACACACATATATATATATATATATATATATATATATATATCTCAATCATTGCCAAGCAGCACAGGAGTTGCTTAGGCAAACCGTACGAGACTTAAAGGTAGACGTTGCTGTACTCAGCGAGCCATATAAGAAGATTGTATCTGCAAATTGGGTTACTGATGATACAGATACAGCAGCTATATGGACTACCGGTTCTTTGATGTTGAGGGAGAGGTTATCACAGCAATGTGGGTACACGCGGGCCACTGTTTCCGGCATATGTTTGTACAGTTGTTATGTTCCTCCTAGGTATTCTATTGATGACTTTCGTGTTATTATAGACAACATAGTGATGGACGCTGCAGCCAGGAGTCCTGTTATAATAGCAGGGGATTTCAACGCGTGGGCTGTTGAATGGGGCTGCCCCTTGACAAATGCAAGGGGAAGGATGCTATTAGAGGCCCTTTCTGCGCTAAATGTTGTGCTCTTGAATTCTGGAGAGGAGGAAACATTTAGAGGAGGAAATGGTGGTTCAATTATTGATATTACGTTTGCCAGCGATACCATTATAAACCGTGTAAACTGGAGAGTATCTGATGTTTATACTCACAGCGATAACAGTGCCATAATTATGGATATACAGGATGATATACGGCATGTGACTCCCCGTGCACAAGGTTTGTCGGGATGGAAAGTGAATACCTTTGATAAGGATATTTTTGCCACCTGTATGGAAGGTATGGAATTAAATGGTTCAGCTGAGGATATGGCAGAACAATTGGTAAACCATATCACGCGGTCGTGCGATGCATCTATGGTGAGGCGGAAAGGATCCGGAAAGGGGTCACCGGTTTATTGGTGGAATGATGATATTGCCGGCTTGAGGGCGGAGTGTATACGTGCCAGAAGGCAGTATACAAGAACTCGAGGTAGGTTAGAGAATAGCGTATACCAGGAGAATTACAGGAATAGGAGGAAGGCCCTAAAGGATGCAATTCGTAGGAGCAAGCGGCAGTGTTTTCTTAATATCTGTGATGAGGTGGATGATAATCCTTGGGGTCTCGCATATAAGCTGGTCACCAAAAAACTTAAATGCCTGACCCCGTTGCAACCGAGTGAGGGGCCAATCCTGGAGGAAATTGTAGACCATCTCTTTCCCCAGCAGGACGCACCACCTTGGGAGCACAACCCTCCAATTGGGACATTAAATTTTCCCCCGGTTACAATAGCTGAGATTGAGGACGTTGTCTCTAGGTTTAGAGACAAGAAGGCACCGGGACTCGACTGCATTCCAAATATAGTATTAAAGGAGGCCGTCAGGCTTTGTCCCGAGCAGTTCTTAAGAATGGTGAATACATGCTTAGGTAGGGGAATTTTCCCAACAAGATGGAAGAGGCAGAAGTTGGTATTAATACCAAAAGCCAATAAACCCCTAGATGATCCCTCATCTTATCGGCCACTGTGTATGATATATACATGTGGGAAGTTGCTAGAGGGTGTGATCTGCCGAAGACTTGGGAATTGCGTTGAAGACAGAAATGGTCTATCAGACAACCAATTTGGCTTCAGGAGGGCGAGGTCAACAGTGGATGCTATAAACGTGGTAGTAGAAACTGCTGCACGGACTATCTATGGCAGGAGTTGGAGGAATGGCACAAAGGAGTACTGTGTAGTTGTGACGCTGGATGTGAAGAACGCGTTCAACACAGCGTGCTGGTGCATATTGTTGATGCTCTAACTCGATTGGACATCCCAGAATATCTGATAGGGATAGTGCAGGATTATTTCCGGTATAGAGAATTGATCTATAGTACAGATGCGGGTATAAGGAAACGTAGGATTAGTGGTGGTGTTCCCCAAGGATCGATACTTGGACCATTGTTGTGGAACGTAATGTATGATGGAGTACTAAGGTTGAGGTTACCTGAGAGAGTACAGATTGTGGGATTTGCAGACGATATAGCGCTGGTGTGTGAGGCTAAGGAATTGCTGGAGGTAGAAACCATTGCAAATGCCAGCGTACAATTAGTAAAGTCCTGGATCACTGCAATGGGATTGACTCTAGCTGATCATAAAACCGAAGCGGTTTTGATTAGTAGTCGTAAGGCTAGGGAAACTATTACCCTCAATGTTGGCACCTGCTCCATAGAATCAAAGGCATTTCTGAAATATCTGGGTGTGATCATTGACACACGGCTATCTTTCCGCGAGCACTTGCGATATATAGCATCCAAAGCATCAGGGACTTGTTTGGCGCTATCTCGGATCATGCCAAACACGAGAGGGCCAAAGTATCTTCAGAGGAAACTGCTCGCTGGAGTAGTAAGGAGCATTATCCTATATGCACACCCGGTATGGTCAGACTCACTTAGATATTCCACATATGTGGGGCTGGTATGCCCTGTGTATAGGCTAGCTGCTTTAAGAGTATGTAATGCATTTCGGACAGTGTCGGACGAGGCGGCTTTTATCATTGCGGGTATGATTCCTATCGATTTAGAAATCATGAATAGGGATAACTCTGATTTATGTATGCAAAAATGGCATGAACGGTGGTCAACCACTGAAAAGGGAAGATGGACTTATTCATTAATACCCGACATCAGATTATGGCTGACTAGGAAACATGGTGATCTGAACTATTACATAACACAGTTCTTGTCTGGACATGGTTGCTTTAGGTCATATCTATTTCGTTTTAAGCACGACGACTCTCCGTTCTGTCCACACTGTGGTGGGAATGTGGTTGAGGATGCTGAGCATGTCGTCTTTGTCTGCTCACGATTCAGCTACTGGAGGTCGTATTTAGAGGAAGGTTTTATTCCGACCATGCTGGAATCCTTATTGAATTGGACCAGAGTGTGTAGTTTTGTACAGCTTGTTCTAATAGAACTTCGCAGATTAGCACAGATTCGTAGGAGAGTTAGTACGTCTTAGGATTCGTTAGCTACTGACGATTAAATATGCGCATCAGTTCCGAACCTCCTTACCTAGGAACTAAGGAGGACGTAGGAATAATACTGATAATACTACCCACCCTGATGAAATGCCAAAGCTGTCCCAGGGTGGTGCTAGTAAAGTTGTCGAGGGGCCACTATTGATAGTTGCTATCATTACGTCCATAAAAAAAATATATATATATATATATATATATATATATATATATTTATACTTATATATATATATATATATATATATATATATATGTATATATATATATATATATATATATGTATATATATATATGTTGACACAAGGGCGGATGCAGCCTGTAGCTCAAGGGGTGGGGGGGGGGTCATGTAGTTGAAATTCAGTCGATACATACAGAAAAAAAGCGAGAGTTAAACTAGCATCACAAAATGTTAATTTAGAATCATGGTAAAATTTTACAAACCTGATACGTAATATAAAATTATCATTAATACGAATAGATTTCAAACGTTATAGTGTTAATGTATCCCGATAATCCGGACACGCGATTTTACGTTTCATTCATGTTATACTCTTTCTATAATAACGGAACTTTTTGCGGTAGTATTCGTCCACGCGTGGAATTTTTGCAATTTTGCTTTAGTTAGTTGAGTGTTTTTGTTGACATAGGTTCGCAAAACGCCTGAAAATTCGACAAATTGTAATAGCTTAAAGACAAAAAAGCTAAATTTATTTTAATGCCAAACACAATAAAGGTGAATGAATAGTAATAGCAAGAGATCAGATATAAGTTTAACAATAAAAAAGAAGTGTGAACTATTGGATGAATTAGTCACAGGCAAATCAATAAGATGTGTTGCAGACAAATTTGGCGAAAAAAAGTCGACCGTGTTCGATATTAAAAAAAAAAATAGTGCTCCTTTAATGTATAACATATATATATTCGGACTTGCTCAGGATTTATGGTGTCCGGATTATCGAGATAGTACTGTACTTAATGCAAAAATAATGTACTTTTTACGGTTTTGTATTTAAAAACACTTGCCTTAGCTACTAATATCACTGAAATTCGATTAAAAAATGTTTAGCTTTACAGTCGACTCCGCTTTACTGCATTGACAATATAATAGAAAAATTCAATAATGTTCGTAAGAGCGAAAAGGACAAATAAATTTTTCCATTTAATTTCTTTAGGGAAAAAACATGCACAATTTTTTCAGCCTTAAGTTATGCAATCGATTTCTAATAAATAAATTTGTTATTGTTTATTTTTTCACTAAAGCGAAGTTAGTTTCATACAAAACGAAGTTGTGGGCTAGCTTTTGGTTTTCAGTAATACGATATTTTCAATAAAGCGATGTTTCACTAAAGCGAAGTGAATAAGACTAGTTGCGCTTCAAATCAGTGCGGGGACTTGCCTCGCTTTCAGTAATCCGATTTTTTTCAGTAAGGCGTGTTGCGCTAAAGCGGATTCGACTGTATTTTAAAATTTAAATGATCCGCACAATAAACAGGTGAACTTGGGTACATACAAAGTAGTGCTGAACGCTTCATACAAGCATGTGTCAGACGACTCGAGATCGAACATCTTTTACTGACATCATACATGGACGTTTTTATCCTTTTTTGACAACGCAGTAAAAGAGATTGTTGAATGAAAACAGTATCATATCGGCGAACGCATCGTTTGCTTAATTTTCCGTCTGGTAATCGAACATGTTTTATTCAAGTGCTTATGCAAACAATAGTTGACTTCAGGGATGGAAAAGGGCTATTTTGATTTTGTACCAATTAACTAAATAAAATGTACTTTTCATACCATGACGGTACCATTTTTTATATTTCCATAAATAGAAATTCAAAAACTTCTCTACACAAGTATGCAACAAAAAAATATTATATACAAAAAATCTAGGAATCAGTTGATTAAATTTTATTCAAAAAGTCATACAATATAAGATAATAAAATTTCTGGTAGTTTAAAATTTAGGCAACGAAACATTGATTGAAAACTTTTTCGGTATTTGGAAATCAATTGTTATACCCTTTTTCAACGTGATTGTTTTTGAATCAAATATAAGGCAGCCTAACGATGAAAAATGTTTCTGTTGCGAAAAATAATAGCAAATAATTGTAAGTCCGTTACTTAAATGAGCCATAATATATATTCGGGTCTAAAGAACCGTTTTCTTTCGAAAGAACAATCATTTTCAAAAAGACACGACAAAATAAATATATAGAACAAGCAGAGGAGTAAGAAACGATCCGAAAATTTCATGAAGTGCTGACTTGAATCTTTGATTATGTAACTGTATAATTCACAGAAATATTTTGTGTTTATTAACTGATTCACTGAGAAATTAACAAAAAATTTCAAGCATAAAACTTTTTTATGAACTAGGTGTAAGCTTTTGATTGAGATATTTAAATTGTACCAAATTAGTCGTGTTAGTACCACGGTACCAACAAAGTCTAATTGTACCAAAAAAAGTACAATGGTATCATGTTTTCCATCCGT